>CAUYQV010144587.1:0-26168 GCA_963574575.1 Galagoides demidoff | reverse complement strand
TCTTGGGAAATGGTGCCATATCTTGTGAAAATGACCTTCAAAGAGAAACATATCATTCTGATTATTTTTCTTTTTTTTTTCTTTTTTTTTTTTTTTTTAGTTTGAGCCTAAAGGTTTCCGCCTGGGTAGAGTTGCCTGGCATCACAGCTCATATCAACCGCCAACTCCGGGGCACAAGCGAGTCTCCTGCCTCCGCCTCCCAAGTAGCTTGGACCACAGGCGCCCGCCACAACACCTGGCCATTTTTTTTGGTTGCAGCCATCATTGTTGTTTGGCAGGCCCGGGCTGGGGATTTGAACCCGCCACCTTAGGTGTATGTGGCTGGTGCCTTAGCCGATTGAGCCACAGGCGCCGAGCCCACTGTACTTTTCATAGAAATTATTTTACATTGCCTTATGAGATTATTTAATGGCCTTTCCTACTTGTTTTAAGTTCCATAGGATCTTTACTCTTTCTGTAAGTCTTCAATATGTTTCATCTGTGGCAGATGTGAGTAAATATTTATTGGCATGTAGCTGGCTATTTCTTTAGCAATTTCAGTAGAGTTTTTTGGTCTGATTTATGAGCATTTGATTGTATGCTTTTTTGACAATCAAGTTATATCTTATATTACCTCACATTTTATATAATAATGTGCTCTTGGCCAAAGCAAAAATTAATGACTTTAATTACTGAATTTAAGTTAACAAAATTTAGAGACTTTTTAAAATCTGATTTTCAAGGTAATATTTTAAGGTTATTAATATATTTAAGATTATGTAAAAAGTATTATCTAAACACATTTCATTGTTCTTCTTTTCTTGAGTAGATAAACATTCTTAAGTAGATGAATTATTTATTTATCTTAAATAACTGTGTAGGACATGATGAAATTAATGTAGAATCATCTTGTTCCTCTTACTTGTTGTCACCATACATTGGCTAGCCATTATTCATTAAGCTTCTCTATGTTCCTTAATTCTATCACCACTTATTTAGCTCACACAAAGTAATTATATTGTATAGGCCTTTCCCTCCACAGAGTTACAAGTCATTTAATAAATATTTATTGGGTCCCTACTTTATTGTCAGTAATCATTATGGGTGCTGGGAATATGGTGGCGAACAAAATAGATCCAGTCTCTACTCTCATGAAGCTGGTTTTCTGGAGAGGATGTAAAGACAAAACTTTATGAAGAAAATATATGAATTTCAGGTAATGATGAGTGATATGAAAAATTATGGGCAATGAGATAGAAGGTGAGTAGGTGTAGGGAATTTCTTTGTTTAACATTGTTAGGGAAGGACTCTCAAGTCGGTGTTATTTTGACTAGGATCTGAATGACCAAGCTATGGTAGCCATGAAAATATTTGGAGAAATTGTATCACAGGCATTAGGAATAGCAGGTACAGCATCTTGAGGTGGAAATGTGTATGGTTTATTTGAAGAATAGACAGAAGGCAAGTATGGCTGCAACATAGGAAAGGGAGATAGGATAAGATTAAATTAGAGAGGTAATCTATTCACAAATAAAAGAAATATAAGTGGGTATAACCTGAAAAGTTTTCAGACTTACTAGTAAAGAAATAAAAATTTAAACAATATAGAGTCAATCATTTTTTGTATTCAATGTTAGAGAGTTAAAAGAATATAATACTCTGAATGGTAAAGGTTGTGACCCCAGTGGTGAAAGTTTAGTATTAGAAGCCTCTATTCATGGAAATTTAACTGTATCTGTCAAAATCTTTGAAGGTGATTATGTTTTTACTTTGCATGTGCATTTCTAAGAGTTTATCCTTGTAATTTGGGGAATGAGAAATAATTTAGTTATAATGATAATTATCACATTTGATAACTTATAGTGACAAATAGGAAAATGTAAATATTCTACAATGAATAAATAATTTATTCTAGAATAAATTATATTGCACCTACCTCAGGTATATGTAAGCTAGTCATCAGAACTGTGTTACAGAATTATACTTATTGATACAGAAAGATTTTAATGATATGTATTGGATGAAAAGTTATAGAACAGAGTATACAAAATTACTAATGTTAACATAAAAATATGCTTACACAGATAAAAAGTCTAGTGCTGTGGCTACAATGTTTGTGATGGCTTTATGTCATGGTTTTATTTACTATGTTATTTATGTAATAGAATGATTAAGAGCAACATTCTTATTGATGTTATGTTGAAATTTACATAAGTTAGTAGGGTTTTTTACTTGCTTGTTTTAAGAATTCTTTCTTTAAATGGACTTTACTCCATAGCATAATATGTAGAAAGGTCAAAGTGGAAATGCTCAGATGGAATGGGGAAGATATTCATCCCAGTATTTTGCATTGGTGTCTGCATTGCAAATGTTTGAATGAATTCTGATGCTTACTACTTGCCTAGTAAATGTGGACCTAATTTGAGTATTCTTTCTTTTAGGTTGTAGTGTTTCAGAGTGTTAAAAATTTTAATAACTAGTATTTATTTTTTTATGGTAATCTACCATTAAAGTAACAAATGTACTTCTTAAATAAAGAAACAACTTTGAGGTATAATTTACATACCTTAAAATCTGTTGTAAGCATTCAATTCAAGATTCTTAGTTGGGCATTCATTTCCATGATCTCATTACCCCAGTTAGATCTTCTTTGTTACAGTTAATGCTTATTCCCAACCCAGCTTCAGAGAGCTACAAATTTACATTCTATATCTATAGATGCCTTTTCTAGTTATTTTCTATCACCGGGATCTATAATATATGGACTTTTGTTTTAAGGTTCATCCATTTTCTAACATGTATCAGTATTTAATTCCTTTTTATTGCCAAATAGTATTCCATTGTATAGACAGTCCATGTTTTATTTATCCATGGACAAATAAATAATGGATATTTGGCTTATGTATTTATTTATTATTTATTTGAGACAGAGTCTCCCTTTGTTGCCCTTGGTTAAGTGCTATGGCATCATAGCTCACAGCAACCTTCAACTCTTGGGTTCAAGTGAGCCTTTTGCCTCAGTTTTTCCTTTTTAGTAGAGACAGTGTCTCACTCTTGCTCAGGCTGGTCTTGAACTCCTGAGCTCAAGCAGTGCATCCACCTCGGCTCCCAGAGTGCTAGATTATAGACGTGAGTCACTGTGCCTGGCCTGTTATATTTTTATGGCTATTATCAGTAATGTTATCATGAACATTTATGCACAAAATTTTGTATGAACTTATGTTTTCATTTCTCTTGGGTTAAATACTCAGAGTGGAATAGTTGCATCATGTAGTAAATTTTCCAAAGTGGCACCATCTTACTTTCCTTCACCAGTGTATGAGATTTCTTGTTTCTCCACAGCCTTGTCAACATTCTCTATTGTCTGTTTTTTTAATTATATTTATTTCAGTGAATGTGAAATAGTATCTCTTGGTAGTTTTATGAGAATTCATTTTTGTGTCTTAGACCATTGTAAGAGTTTGGATTTTATCTGTTATAATCAAGACTTCCATTGTACTTCTTATTTTTCCTTTCCATCTAACATTTAAGTTGAAATGATAATATTTCAGAAATTTGAAATGGTAAAATATTTTCTTATCTCGGCATAACAGGACATAATTTATATTTTATATGGAGGTGTTAAAAATTGTTATTAATAATATAATGGCTAATATTGGTGAGGATGTGTAAGTTGTCATTGTGTAAAGAAATATACATTTCTTAGCTTTTTAAACTGTTTTCATTTCTAAGTTGGAGTTAGTGAAGATTTGTACTCATTTTATTTTGGAAAAAGTGAATCTATTTTATTTTACTGTACAGGATATGAGTAATAACAAAAATACATTTTTGGAACCAATTTGTAAGTTCAAACTTTATATTCGTGAACTCTGTATAAATCTTTAGATCCAGCTGTTGCTAAGAATACTCTTTTAGTTGCTTTGTGTTATGTTGATTGTAAAAGAATGGATGACTGTTCCTCAAGTGTACATGTGGCAAAGACTTAATGGTATTCCTATGAACTTGAATGGATTGTTTAAGTTAATTTCTTTGCATTCAGTAGTAAGAATCATACTTCTATATTTTTTTAAAATTTAGAAGAATAAATTTTCCTTGTGGAAATGCCAGTTTGATCCAGAAATTTCATAAGGTTGGTATAATAATTTGTCAGCAAATGGTACAAGCAAAGTCTTTTAAAGTTTTCATTAATTAGGGCATATTCATTTTCAGTCTTTGCTACTATGCAATCAAGACCTACTTGTTTCTATTTCCTTCAATTTATCCTGGAGTTTGTCCAAGTTGAGTTTTAATGAGTTGTTTATCCCACTAGCTACACTAGGATTTATTTTTCCCAAGAGAGTAATGTTTGAATTGATAGTTTTTAAACCTATTCTGTAAAATGAACATATGTTCAGACTAAGACTTCTGGATATGAGAAATAGGCTTTTGTTAAATAAATTATTTCATATTCAACAACCGAACTGTTAAAATGGAAGTTTAGTATATATAAAAAAAATTAGGTAGGTCCAGAGTTGTTAGATATTTTTAGTATGAATTTATATTGAGTTGTTTTATTTGAAATAAAGCTTAATAAATGTGTAGTAGTATAAATCACAAGGAAAATTATACTTTTTATTGTGCATTTTCATTGACATTTTAATGAGTCCCTCAAATAGGTTAAATAAAGTTGTAAAAGGTATTGATCTTTTAAAATTTTTTTGATGCAAATATGGATTAATGTTATAGCTTGACGAATAGATACACTGGGCATTTGTTATTTTCTGTACTGGTTGACCTGTTTGAAATATTTCAAAATTGACTAAAGCAAAAGAGAAAAAGCCATTTTTACTGATATTGTTACACTAACAGAATTTTTAACCTACCATCTATTGCCAAATCATTTAAAATTTATTTTAGTTTTAATACTTCTGGAGTATTTAACAGAAGTATAATAAGATGAACTTTTATTTATGGTTGTTTATATCTGAAAAATAAACCACAAAATCATATCACATGTGTTTGATATAATTAGCTTTTTTGTTGTTAAATTCTGACTTTTGTACAAAGTGAGCTATCTCCTTTGATATTAAAGTAAATCTGAAGAAGAGAAATACTCCCTACCCTTGAGCATTATTCAAATATAGAATAAATTAGTTTTTTAATATTTATATATGTTTAAGTTTTATTCAAGTCCATGTTATCCATTTGGGAAACATTTTATGTGACATAAAGGCTTGATAGAGGACTGTGTAAAATTGCTAAATTTATTGTGAAATAGGGCAGAACTATTTGTAAAAGAATCTGTGTATAATTTTTGCCTTGTGAATAATTATTGCTACTCTTGCTATACCATAGGACCCCCTAAATGCCACAGAATATCTGGCTGAATATAAAGTACATAGATTAATTGTACATTTTCATATTCTAGGAGGCATTACAAATGTCTATTTTCTTTACTTTGTATCACTATTAATAAATAGCTTTTTTTAGGTCAGGAATTTGAATAGAAATTTGAGAGCGTAGTAGAATCAGCTGACTGTTTTTAAATCTTTATAAAAGAAAAAGGAAAATGAGAAAATAATTAATAAATTGACCAATGGAAAAGCAAACAATAAGGAAATTATAATTTTGTGAAGTGGGTCATATTTGTTTATCCTTCTATCTCTTCATCTCTACTATTTTGCCTATATGGTGTAAAGAATCTTTTACTCAATGCACATTCATTTTCTGGGCCATGCATTCCAATCCTTTGGCTTTTATGATAAAACGTGATCAGGAATTTTTTTTTTTTTTGGCTGGGGCCAGGTTTGAACCCGCCACTTCCAGCATATGGGGCCAGCACCCTACTTATTGAGCCACAGGCACCGCCCAATGTGATTAGGAATTACGGGTTGAAGGGTAAATTTAGATGGAGTCACGTGTTGCTATGAAATGTTTGAAAGTTGTTTGGAGAAGGTGGTGGGCTTTACCTGACATGCTAATTAAGAGAGATGGGTTTTGTTTTAACTTTTTTGAGTGAAAGAAGGCAATAGTACTTGAATCAGTGTTGCTAGGTACAGAGTTCTGAATGCTTATTTGTTTTAATTGAGCTAAAATTCATGTAACATAAAATTCACCATTTAAACCATTTTAAAATATACAATTTAGTGGTTTTTATTATATTGATAGTGTCATCACCACCAATTCTAGAACTGATATACACACATGCACAAATTTCAAAATTTCGAAAGAGGAATTCTATCTCTGTGCTTCTAGACATTTTATCTTAACAGAATCATACAATATGTGGCATTTTCTGTTTGTCTTCTTTCAGTTCAGTTCATCCATGTTACATCATATATAAGTATTTCATTTCTTTCTATGGCTAATTTTTTTGTTTTTGCTGGCTTTTTACAAAATTTCAGAATATTATGGGGGTACATAAGTTTTGGTTATGTAGTTCGCTTTGTACAGGTTGAGTCAAACTATTATGTGTGTTCTTCCCCCAGACAGTATGCACTATGCCCCTTACATATTAATTTACCTATCCCCTCCTCCATATGTGCACCTGAGTGTTGATCAGTTAGTTTGAATTTAGTATTGAGTACATGTGGTGTTTGTTTTTCTATTGTTGTAGTACTTCATTTAGAAGAATGGTCTCCAGTTCTATCCAGGTTGTTACAAAAGATACTAGATCACCATTTTTTTTTACATATACCACATTTACTCATGGCCACTCGCGGTTTGTTTCCATATCTTTGTGATAGTGATTTGTACTGCTGTATACATTGACTAATGTTTTTTGTATGGATATATGACATTTTTTTATTCATCAGTTGGTATTCATTTGAGTTGTTTCCACTTTTTGGCTATTAAGAAGTATGCCTGTGAACATTTATGTACAATTTTTTTGATGAACATGTTTTTAGTTCTTGTGGGTATACATGAATATAATTGTTTGGTCATATGTAACTCAATATTTACCTTTGTGATAAACTGCCAAATTGTGTTGCACAATTTAGCTGCACAACCGTGTATGATCTAATTTCTCCCCATCTTCATCTACCCTTGTTTTTTTATTTTATTACAGCCATTCTTGGGTGTGTATTGAGGTTGTGTGGTTTTGATTTTTTATTTTCTTAGTGACTAATAATATTGAGCACCTTTTCATGTGATTATTGGCCATTTGTATATCTTCTTTGAATGAATGTCTGTTTAGGTCCTATGTTCATTTTAAAAATTGGACTGTATATTCTTTTGTTTTTCAATTATGAAAAATTTTTAAGATATTCTGGAAACTAGTTCCTTATATGATATATGATTTACAGATATTTTCTCCCTTTCTATATGTTGCATTTTCACTTTCTTGATGCTATCTCTTGATACACAAAAGTTTTAAATTGTGATGAAGTCCAATTTATGTATTTCTTCTTTTGTTGTTTTGTTTCGAGTGTCATATTTAAGAAACTTTTGTCTAATCTAAGATCATGAGGATTTATACCTAGGTTTACTTGTAAGAGCTTTGTAATTTTAGCTCTTTGAACCATTTTAAATGTCTCTCCTAAGTCAGTATGATACTGTTTTGATTACCGTACCACTTAGTAAGTTTTGAAATTGGGAAGTGTAAGTCTTCTAACTTTGTTCTTTATTTTTAAGAGTTTTTTGGCTATCCAGGTTCCCTTGCAAATCTATATGAATTTTAGGATTAGCTTATTCATTTCATCAAAATAGATAGTTGGGATTTTATAGGGGATGTACAGAATTTATTGATCAGTTTGGGGAAAAGTATTACCTTTTCTAATCTGTAAACATGAAGTGTCTTTTCATCTATGTTTTTTCTTTTTTTGCAGTTTTTGGCCAGGGCTAGGCTTGAACCCACCACCTCTGGCATATGGGGTCAGAGCTCCACTCCTTTGAGCCACAGGTGCTGCCCCATTTTTTTTTTTTTGTAGACACAGAGTCTCACTTTATTGCCCTTGGTAGAGTGCCGTAGAGTCACACAGCTCACAGCAACCTCCAACTCCTGGGCTTATGCAATTCTCTTGCCTCAACCTCCCCAATAGCTGGGACTACAGGCGCCCACCACAATGCCTGGCTATCTATATGTCTTCTTTAATTTCTTCTAATAATATTTTATAGGTTTTGGTATATGCATTTTCTGCTTATTTGTTAAACTTATTCTTAAGTATTTTATTCTTTTTGTTGCTAATGTAAATGCAATTGTTTTCTTCATTTCATTTTTATTTTTTATTTTAATTTCATTTTTAGATTATTTATTGTGAATGCAAAGACATGAAACTTACTTTTGCATGATTACCTTATATTTTTCAACTTTGTTAACCTTGTTTATTCATTCTAAGAGTTTGTGCATAATTTTCTTTAGGGGTTTCTGTGTAGAAGATCATGTAATTTCTGGGAAGTGATAGTTTTACTTCTTCTTTTATAATCTCAATGCTTCTGTTTATTTTCTTGCCGAATTTATTAGCTGGAACTTCTATAACAATGTTAAGTGCAATGTCAAAAGCAGAGATCCTTGTCTTGTTCCTTATCCTTGGAGGGAAGCTTTCAGTCTTACCATTTAATAAGATGCTAGTTGTATTTTTTAATAAACAATTTATATGGTGTTGAGAAAGTTCTCTTTTATTTGCTGAGTGTTCTTATCATGAAAAGTTAATAGTTTTTATCAAATCTTTTTTCTGCATCAATTGAGATGAATATCGAGAAATTATTATATTAGTATAATATATTACATTGATTGTTTTCCTTATAATGTACGACGATTTCATTTCCGTTTATTCCTAGGATAAATCTTCATTGTCATATTATATAGTCTTTTGAACATTTTTCTTAATTTGATTTGATAGTACTTTATTGAGGATTTTTGCATCTATGTTTATAAATTATACTGGTTTGTAGTTTTCTTCTGTTGTCTTTGGCTTTGATACTAGACTACTACTGGCCTCAAAAAAGAATTGAGAAGGGTTCCTGTCTTTCCAGGTTTTTTTGCAAAAGTTCGAAAAGGATTGGTATTTATTCTTTAAGTGTTTGGTAGAGTTCACCAGTTCTTTTTTTGAGAGAGGGGAGAGGTGAGAGGTTTCTTATTTTTTTTGGAGACAGCGTTTTGCTCTGTTGCCTAGGCTAGAGCACACTTATGTCATGTTAACTCACTCCAGCCTCAAACTACTGGGTTCAAATAATCCTCCTACCTCAGTGTCCTGAGTGGATAGGAATACAGGCTCAGGCCACCAGACCCAGGTAATTTTAATATTTTTTTTTGGTCAGGTTGGTCTTATATTCCTGGCCTCATGTGATCCTCCTGTCTTGGGCTCCCAAAGTGCCTGGATTACAGGCATGAGCCACCACGCCCAACCTTGTTGAGAGATTTCTGTGTCATTTTTAAAAAATAGTTTTGTCAGAAGTAGTATTCTTTGTTGACAGTTTTTTTTTTCTTTCAGCACTTTGAATATTTTATCCTACTGCCTTATGTCCTTCATGGTTTTTGATAGAGAATGGTTGAAAATTCAGTCAGGCAGTTTACAATTCTTAGTCATCTTTTTCTCACGCAGACCCTGAAAATCAACCAGAGGTGACAGCTTAGAGTCTGGTCCTCCCTCTTGTGCACATAGCCCTGGGCATGCACGTGGCCTTATAATTCCCAGAAAATGTCAGAGATTTTCAAAGTTCATATTCCCCAAGGCATGTATATCCTAGCCCAAGCCTTTGGTTAATCGGTTGTTTGCCCCATCTATCACCCGTGATCCCATGCTGCAAGGACTAATACATTTACTTGTACATGGTCTTTACAAATGTCCCTGGGTAATAGTTTTAGCACTGTGAGAATTCTGAATTAAGAGAGAAAGCAAGTTCTTTGAGTCGTTCCTCCTGGTAGCCCCCAAACAAACAAGTACACATCAAAACCAACAACTACAATTCTTTGTGAATAGGACAATTTTGCTTTCTCTGTTATTGTTACTTGTACTTGGAATGTGAGCTGTGTTCTTCAATGCCATTGCTGAGTTGGGAGTGGAGGATGTAATGAGGGTACAACACTGCAAAGCTCATTGTTTCTACTAAGATTTATCTATTTTTTAATGATTAAATATTCCCCTGTTTGTAGGAGACTTCTGACTGGTTTCCAGAGTTCTGAAAAAGTTAATTCTTGATAGTTTCTGCCAGTTCTTTGATTACTTTTGTGGAAGGACAGATTTTGGGATCATTTTCACGAGCTATTTTTGCCAATGCCACTCCTCTTTAAAGAGGCTTCTAAGTGAAGTTTGTTTCATAGGTGGATAAAATGTTTGATAATTCAAGGTCAGTTGTGGGACAGCTGGATACTTTGATAATGCCAATATCTTGTTTTTGTATTTTTAATGGATTCTGTTGTAAATTCATTTTGATTGGCTTGCGATTTCATTAGTTCATCCTGAAATATTGTACTTTCTTAAAATTTTTTGAAAAACAAACCCAAATAATGATGTAATATAGATTTCTCATGGGACCAAAAAAAATAATACAGACATTTATATAGGGGAAATAAAAAGACCACATGAAAATCATCTGTTCTTATCATGTAGGGGTGAATACTATTGATACTTTTTAATCTCAGCATACAAATACATGTAGAAATACTCTCATGTGTGGTTAACCTACTACTTCCTGCCATTACTTGGGACCATATTATTCTGCAGTCATTATTTTGGTCAGCCATATTTCATTATATCTTTTCATATCAGTAGATTCATCTGCTTTTATTCTTTTATTATAATGAATAATCTTGTATAAATACAACGTACCATAATGTATTCAACAATAAGATGGTCTTGGGCTTAGGCTATTTTATATAATGCTACAAAAATTATTATTGTGTAAATTTCGTTGCAGAGTCAGATTAGGATTTTTGTCTGATAGATTTCTAGAAGATAGGTTAAAGGTTGAGAGCTTTTAATAATCTGCAAGATTAAGAGAGTCCTACATTGTTTTAATTTTAATTTTCCTTTTTACTGATGAGATTTAGAGTCTCTTCATGTTATAGGTTGTTTGGATTCATACCTCTTGTGAAATTTCCTGTTTAAAGTGCTTTGACTATTTTTCTATTTGATTTTCTTTTATTTATTTATTTTTTTGAAATAGTGTCTTACTTTATTAGCTGGAGTGGAGTGTGGTGGCACATCATCATATGTTAATGTAGCTTTGAGCTCCTGGGCTCAAGTGATCCTTCTGGCTCAGCCTCCTAAGTATCTGAAGTTATAGGTGTTAGCCACTGCACCTGGCTCATTAAAAAAATTTTTTTTTTGTAGAAATGGGGTCTTGTTACATTTCCCAGACTGGTCTTGAACGCCTGTCCTCAAGCGGTTCTCCTGTTTCAGCTTCCCAAAGTGCTGGGATTATAGATGTCAGCCACTACACCTGGCTTGGATGCCTTTTTTTTTTTTTTTTTTGCTTTAAAGAATTGAAAATAATAATTATTATTTTTGCTAGAATGAGTCATATTCATTCTCCAGGATTCAACTCAAATATAGCACCTGCAGTTTTCCCCCATCTCTCCCCCAGTTATCTTATAGGTACCTCTATATAACTTTGTTTTAGCACTAACTGTGTTGAAATTATTGGTTTATGTGTTTTTGTCACTACTAGACTCTCAATTCTTTGACTGTAAAAATGTTGCTTATCTCCTCAGATACAAGCAAAGGTGTTATATCTAAATGTTAAATACAATTGATTTTTCACTAAAGTCATCTGTGTGAGATTGAGCAGAAGTTATCATATCTTATTTTTAATAGGAAAGTGAAGCTTAGAAAATTTATGCAGTTTTTTCCCTTAAAAAGAAACAACAGGCTTGGCACCTGTGGCTCAAGTGGCTAAGGTACCAGCCACATACACCTAAGGTGGCGGGTTTGAATTCAGCCGGGGCTTGCCAAAAACAACGATGGCTGCAACCAAAAAATAGCTGAGTGTTGTGGTGGGTGCCTGTGGTCCCAGCAAATTGGGAGGCTGAGGCAGGAGACTTGCTTGAGCCCTGGAGTTGGAGGTTGCTGTGAGCTGTGATGCTGCAGCACTCTACCCAGGGGGATAACTTGAGGCTCTGTCTCAAAAAAAAAAAAAAAAGAAAGAAACAACAGATGATTAAGCCACCATTAGAACTTAGATTTTTAAAATTTTGTGCTCTACATTTGATACTTTAAATAAAAAACTTTGAAAATAAGGTTAGAAATAAGATGTTTAAAAGTAAAAATCAATCTGGGAAATTAGACACTGTGGAGTCAAACTTACATAGAATTCTATTGAATGGCTGTGTCAACTCTATTGAAATATTTCTTATGAATAGAGAAGCAATGGGAACCAATTGAATTTCTGAATTGGGTTATTATCAAACTGCTACAGACACACTGGCCTCCTATCATTGCTTGGACTTGCCCTGAGTTATACCTCAGGGTCTTTTCACAAGCTGTTCCATCTACCTGAAACACTTTCCAGAGATACTCACATAGCTATTTCCTATCTACTTCAGGATTGTTTAAATTTCAATTTAATAAGATCTATTCTTATAATAAAATCTACCTACTATATATGAAATTGTTTATCCTGTAGTAATCTCATCTAACTTATCATGTTCTACTTTTTCTATAAACTTTTTCTATATATAACTTATTTATTATGTTTATTGATTTTTATTTTCTACCCTTTACCACTAGAATATGAACTTCCTGAGACAGGGATTTTTTTTTTTATTTCTTATTTATTTATTTTTTTGAGACATAGTCTTAAGCTGTCACCCTGGGTAGAGTGCTGTGCCATCATAGCTCACAGTAACCTCTAACTCTTGAGCTCAAGTGATCATCTTGCCTCGGTTTTTCTACTTTTAGTAGAGACAAGGTCTTGTTTTTTGCTCAGGCTGGTCTCGAATTTGTGACCTCAAGCAATCCACCTGCCTCGGCCTCCTAGAGTGCTAGAATTATAGGCATGAGCTACCGTGCCCGGCAAGGACAGGGATTTTAATGTTTTGTTTTGTTCATCAAGATCTCGAAATGGCTGAGTTATTTTCTAAGTAGCTAGAATATGACTCCTACAGAGTAGGCAATTAATAAATTCAGGGTGGACATAAAGTTTGTGTGTAATTTAAAATAGTTTAATGTAGTAATCTGCACATAAACTTTATGGACACCCTGTATTTGCTGAATTTATAGGTTTTTTAGAGAACAGTTTCAACATGAAGTTTGAAGATAATGAGGCTTAATCTGAAGACTTAGGTAGTTAAAATAGCAGCAAGGACATTACAGTTCATTTCTTTATGGACCTAGCAAATGCAAAGTGAAAACCTAGTCTTGACTTTGAAGGTCCAGTGTGGTCATCGGCTGCCATAGTAGTTGGCTAGATAAGGGGGCTGTTGACTTAAAAGATGGCTGAAGTTTAAGCATATCTGGATGTTAACCATTGACCTGAAACTGTATTTAGTATCTTGACTATGTTGGGATATAGTTTAAAATTCCCTTACTTTTTTTTAAAGATGAGTTGTGCGCATAAACTGACCGCGTACACTAGACTGTAGTGGATGGCTTAAGGAAGATAATAGGAAATGGCGGAAATTCTGCAAAAGTCCTTATACCTTCATATTGCTTTATCTGCTTGAATGCCCATATAATTATTCATCTTCTTGAATTCAGTAACTTTATTAAGATAAGGATCATTCTGAATCAAGTTTTTCCAAGTCTTTTAGGTAAGATTTCTTTTGTTAGACATTTTAATATACTATTTATTTTCTGTTTGTTTCCTTTTCTTCACTTATACTGGTTATGTATATTTGATTTTTATTTTTTTATTTCAGATTAATATGAGGGCACAGATGATTATATTATATTATTTGTGTTTGTTGGGTGGAGTTCAAGTTGAACTTGTGCCATATACCCAGTGTATACTCTTACACTGTGCCTTTTAGGTGAGAGCACACCAATCCCCTCGCCCCCCCACCCCCACTAGATTCCAGTTGTGTTTTTCTCTTGTGTTGGTGTGTATTTGTTTTTCTATTGGTTTCATATTAGTATTAAGTACATTGTATACTTGTTTTTCTATTCTTGTCATACTTGTCATACTAAGGAGAATGTTCTCCAACTCCATCCAAGTTAATACAAAAGATGTAAAGTTTCCATCTTTTTGATGGCTGAATAATATTCCATGGTATACACATACCACAGTTTATTAATCCATTCATATATTGATGGGCACTTGAATTGATTCCACATCTTGGTGCTTATGAATTGAACTGTAGTAGACATTCTGGTGCATATGTCTCTATGGTAAAATGCTTTCTTTTTCTTTTTCTTGGGTAGATGCCTAGTAAGGGGATTACAGGATCAAATGGAAGGCCTACTTTTAGATCTTTGAGGTTTTTCTAAACTTCTTTCCAAGAAGCTATATTGGTTTGCAATCCTACCAGTTTCTTTTTTTTTTTTTGAGACGGAGCCTCAAGCTATCCCCCTGGGTAGAGTGCCATGGCATCACAGCTCATAGCAACCTCCAACTCCTGGGCTCAAGCGAGTCTCCTGCCTCAGTCTCCCAAGTAGCTGGGACCACAGGTGCCCGCCACAACACCCGGCCATTTTTTGGTTGCAGCCATCATGGTTGTTTGGTGGGCCCGGGCTGGGGATTCGAACCCACCACCTTGGGTGTATGTGGCTGGTGCCTTAGCTGCTTGAGCCACAGGCGCCAGGCCCATAGGGTTTTAACTATAGCCTAAGGAATGGAATGTGTGGAAATGCAGTTATATTACAAACAGCCGATAGTTATTGAAATCTACAGTCTTCCGTATTTACTCATGGGATCAGATCACTTTATAGTAAGCAAGTCATAGTGTTGTCCAGTTGTGAGGGACCTCACTGATTATGGGAGCTGAGGTCCAGAATTGGGAGCAGAATTGGCTGAAGATAATTCATCTCTTACTGACTCGCCAAAGGAAGGCAATTGGGGCTGCCATCTTTGTGTTTACTGTCATCCTCCCTTGGCTGTTCTTTTCTGATACAGGCAAACTCCTGCTCATGTATCGCATAAACTTTGTGAAGGGCCATCAGATGATTTAATTCTTTTGATCTTTATAACAGCAGATAGCCCTGCTAGTTTTATCCATATTAGAATAATAACAAGGTATTAAACCAAACAGTTCATCCAAACCACATAGACAATAAGGGGTAAATGGATTGTTTTATCCTTTAAAAATTTTGGTGAGCATCTATTATGTTCCAGCTATTCAGACACTAGGCATACACTGCTGAATAAAATATGAATAGTATAAAAGGAAAAATATTCTTGCTCTCATGGAGTTTAGGTTTTAGTAACGTTGAAACATAATAAACAAGGAAATAATTCAATTTATTGCATTTTCACTGATGGGAAGGAATCCAACACAGTCATGCGATTGAGAACATCAGGGAGGATTTACCTAAAGGAAAAGCTATCTGTAAAAATTGCATTAAAGTGGGTTACGAGTCAGGGTTGCATAATTCTGAGAGACGTGAACTCCGGAGACACGGGGGAGGACGTGCAAATGTGCTCAGCAGTATGGAGTCGTCAGTCTCCCAACTCTCAGTGTCACGCTGTGTCCAAACTCACCGTGACGCCTTTCTCCAGCTCGGATAAGAGAAGGCATAAACTTCTGCGTCTGCACATCTCGTATTTATTGATACTTCAGATGTGCCTCCAGAAGTGACTCATTCCGTTTGTTAAATGCCACCATCTGGTACTCTGGTGTCTCTCTGATAGTGCAACTTGGGGGATGCCACGCTTTTTCATTTCTCTTCCAACCTTGTTGCCTGCCTGGATACGGCTGGATTTGCCGCAATTGTCAATTCAATTCTGGCATAGGCCACTTAACCTTTTATTTTGTTCTGGCCAAAAGTTTACTCTCCAGCTGAGCACAGTCCCGTTAGTTCCCGCTAGGTTGCAGCTCTGCAGGCCACTCCTTTGTACTCGCCTTCCACCCAACCCCACCCTGCATTGTAGTGGTAGGGTCCCCCACAGGGAAGGTGGTCGGTTCATAATTTCCTGGTTGGTTTCCTTCTTTATGGTTTATTATCTACAAAACGGAACTTGAAGAAATCTTTGCTTTGTGGTATAACGTATCTTCAGATGTTTATGAAATATTACTTTGAATATCTTTGTCTTTCTGAGGGATTATGTTACCTAAGATTCTAGTGGCATAGTTTTACCTCCCTTCTTTCCCCAATACAGAATGATTGCTTCAACCCAGGACTTTGGGTCTCTGGCTCCCGGCTCCTGTTCTTTCATACTCAGATCCACCTGGGCCTCAAGAAAAATGCTAATACCCTCCCCTCCTTGTGTGAAGCTTTCCATGATTCTGCCTCCTTCTTGAAAGTCCCATAACACGTCAGTATCTGACTGGATCACTTCACAGCGCCCTTTATCTTCTGTTTGTCATCAGTTCTGTGTATATACTAACTTTCCTACAGTTTTAAGCCCCTCGAATGAGGGTTTGATCTCTAAATTTTTCTTAAAATCTCCAAAGACCCCACCTGTCACTGAGAGAACATTATATTTATAATCAGTCAGAACTTAGTTCAATTTATTTTTTTCTACCTCTTTCATTAAAAAATAATCAACATCTTCTGATGCTGTGTGCTTCCATTTTATTATTTGAAAAACAAGCATGCAATGATCTCCGTCTCATATGTCCATAGTGAGTATTAAATGAGGAAATGTATTCAAGATAGTATTGTGTAAGATTCTGGTTTTGCCACTGATTAGCTCTAGGATTAGACAAACTATTTAACCTGTGTTAACCTTGACATTTTTATCCATAGCATGTAAAAAATTATGGTTCCCATCTTTTATGCTGACTTTGGAAATTAAATGAAAAAAATTGAATATAGCATATCTGACATAATTCTCACCACATATTAATAATTCAACAAAGGTCATGAATTTATTTTGTTGTTGTTAAGGTTATTCTCACATGTCAATCACAGTGCCAGGTACCTAAGTAGGACCTCAAAAAGTACTTTTTATTTATTATTATTATTATTATTTTGAGACACAGTCTCATTTTTTCGTCCTCAGTAGAGTGCTGTGGCATCATAACTCATAGCTACCTAAGACTCTTGGGCTCAAACAATTCTCTTGCCTCAGGCTCCAGAGTAGCTGGGACTACAGGCAACCACCACAACACCGGGTACTTTTAGAGACAGGATCTTGCTCTAGCTCAAGTTGGTGTTGAACTCTTAAGCTCAGGCAATCCACCCTCCTTGGCATCCTGGAGTGCTAGGGTTACAGGCATGAGCCATTGCACCTGGCCCAACATTTTTTTTTCTTTTTTAGTATTATAGTTAATATCTAAATCTTTATTAGGTACTGGTTGTGATCTAGGCTTTCTGTATAACATTTGTGATACAAACACAAACACAAAAATTGTTGATGCTATGAAATTAACTTTATAGTTTAAGCAATAAAACCTCCAGTGAGCATATACTTATAGGTAAATGGGATATACTGAAGAGAAGTCACAGTTCTCTGTTTAGATTCTGGGTCAGAAACGCCATCCCACTGCATGAAAGCATTTTTCATGTCTTTTAAAAAAACATGAATTTTGCTATAGATGATAAACCATCCAATCAGGAAACCCAGACAGTTTCTACTGCTTTTTTTTTTTTTTTTTGGCTCAAAAAGCAATAAATTCAGTGAATGCAAAACACATTTACTGGGCTAAACTCTCTCCGAGAACTAAAACAAAATGGAGGAACGAACATTCCTGGCAGTTTTCCTCAATTTTTTTATTGCTTATAGAAACTACTTTTGCAAGATGTACTTCGGGACAACTGAATTATGAGCCTTAACTTTAGCACTGTTCCTCAATTTATCTTCTGTAACTCAATGGGATCTGACTGGGAGCCAAAGTCATAATTCAGTTGTTCTAAACACTTATTATCAAGGGACAGAAAAGCATCGTGCAAATGAAAACTTGGAAAGCACCATTCTGTAGAAGTATTTATTTGCTCTTTTTACCTTTGCAAACTGGACTTTAAGACTTTCTTGTCTGGAGTTCTGTGCCACTGGAGGGAGATGAATTTAATAAAGAAAAGAAAGAATTTCTGTCTTCTACTGTCTGGGTCGTATTTTAAATCACTCTTCACATGATCATTCTTCTCCTTTTTTAAGTTGATGTATTTGTTTCATGCTCAGCACTAGGAATAATTGATCAACACTATATTGATAATATTTTCACCCTCTCAGGCCTCTCTTTTTGTATAATTCATATGATTCAAGTGGACTTTCCTTTGTATGCACCACTTACAAAATGTCATACTGTACATGTTTGTGAATATTAAAATAGCTGAGAGACACTTAAACTAGTGGCATCATCACATGTCGATCCAGTGAAAGCAGAAAGATATAGTGAATGTTCTCAATGAAACATTAAGTAGTGAATGCATTTTCTATAAAATTAAGAATATGTATATATGCATATATGTACAGTGAATAAATTCTGTTTCTACATTACTTATGTAGGCATTTTGAGCAGGGAATGTATGAGAGAGGAAAAAGGGATACGTAGAGAGAAAAGGCAGAAAAAGAAAGGCACCATGTTTTCAGGAAATTGGCAGCTAGCATCTTACTATATTTTACTCATCACTCATTTCTATCATTTCATTTCTTTTATTTTTTTATTTTGTCTCTGAATAGGGTTTTTATTTATTTAATTTAATTAATTAATTTTTTTTTTTTTGAGACAGAGTCTCACCATGCCGCCCTCAGTAAAGTGCTGTGGGGTCACAGCTCACAGCAACCTCCAACTCTTGGGCTTCGGCGATTCTCTTGCCTCAGCCTCCCAAGTAGCTGGGACAACAGGCACCTGCCACAACACCCAGCTTGTTGTTGTTGTTGTTTCTGTAGTTGTCATTGTTGTTTGGCAGGCCCGGGCCAGGTTTGAACCCACCAACCTCAGCGTATGTGGCCAGCACCCTAACCACTGAGCAATGGGGGCCACGCCTGGCTAGTGTTTTTAGAATGCTGCACATTGCATGGACTTTTTGCACGTATTTACTTAAATTTAATTTTATAATATAAGCTTGTTCTTGTGGTAGTCCTGAAAACATAATTTTCTTGGTTGTTTAACAGCCCCATACAAAGTGTCCAAATGTGGTCTAAAGGACAGAGGTTCTTTTTCTCCTCCGTCAGGATTACTCTGTCTTCACTCTTGGTTAGAAAGATATAATATAAGCATAGTAGGTAATTGAACTTATGTGTGGTCATTCACAGTTGTGGAATAAATAGGTTACCTTGGGTGCTCCGTGCTGAAGGGTTCCCACCATGCCATCCAAAATGCCAGTGGAACGAAATAAGACTTACCAGGTAATGTACTAAGTAGAGGAAAAAAATCTGAGCCCAAATGGAGAGGGGGAAGAAGGAGGAGGAAGAAGCAGGACCTAGGCCAAACATTTCCTAAGTGTTCAGGGGAAGAAGATGCCTTAAAAGCAAGGGACTGGGGAGAATGAAGGGAGATATGTACTATCCAACTTACTCTGGTGTGTTTGCAACCATAAGTATGTAAGTTTTGATTATTTCTGAAGATGAATTAATTGAGCTCATGTCTTTTTAGCCGTTGCAAAATATAAAAGCACAGATGTAAAAATACTTACGTACACAAAAGATTCTTGAATGAACAGTCCTCTGCAAACTCTAATAGTCCTTAAGACAAAATATTCATGATGTCTGTAGTGGGGTGGGGTTGGGGGAGGGAAAGAAACTCTGGCCGAATGTAGTCACATATTGTCACTTTGTTCCCTGAGCGTGGCTTATGTTTTGCTTCTCCATCATGTGCTTATCTATCTGGATACTTATTACTAAACAATTTCTACCTCCACCTCAAAATTCAGCAGACACCAATACAATCAGTCAACAGCCATCAGCCTCAGGGCAAGATTACCCCCCACCCAGTAACGAGATTGCAGTTGAGATGACTGTTAGCATTTTTTAGCAATATAGTATTTTTAATTAAGGTACATGATTTTTTTAGACATAATACCATTCCTCATTTGATAGATAGACGAGTGTAAACAGAATGTCTGTGTGCACTGGGAAACCAAAACATAAAAATTTACATAACTGACCGAGTTTTTTGTAATATTCTCTTTATTGGGGTGGTGTAGAACCAGACCCAGAGTATCTCTGAGGGGTATTTTTTAATTATATAATTAAAACATTTTTTGTACATCAATGGAATAAATATTGGCCAGAGACATGGTCTGAATTTAATGTAAAGAAACAAAATATACTCCTTTTTAAAGATGGGGTTCGTGCTAGGGTTTACATTGCCTTGTACAGAAAATGTCAACTGAAACACCCACTGGCCAGGACATGTAGGGACATGAGTAACTTCACCATTTGGGGAAACATTTTCTCTGCAATCAATACAAGAACAATTATAAGGTTGGAAAGTGGGGATGGGGTTTGTTCTTTGAAGGAAGAGCTAATCCTAGGCATGAGTCCCTTGGAAATTAATTAAAGCCCAGTTGGAAGTCAAAAGTGCAGAACCTAAATGGTCCCATGCTCCCCACTCATGCCACACAGATGCGGCTGGCATGCATTTTCTGATGCTCTCATCCTGAATTAATCACTCCCTCCACCACGCACACATGGCAATTTGCTTCAAACACCATTTGGAGTGCATATTGTACTGGCTTCCTTTAAACTCTGTTGTATGCTTGCCTATCTTCCCTCCCGAATTACAAGCTTTGCAAGCTGAAGGCCTATCTGTGAGCAAATCCCCAGTCTTGAGCATAATATTCAAAGTGTTTTGTATTTAATTGATATAATTCAATTTAAGATTACGTGAAAGATTAAGGATGTGTTTGTGAAAATGATTTCTTTTGGCATCATGTAATATCCTTACTTGAGACGAATGTATAGAGTCTTTGAGCCCATTTAATATTAATATGAGCATGAGATTTTTGTAAAACGGGAAAGCATCTGGGTCTACATTTGCCTGTGAGTCTGGCAGAATCAAGCAGATCCGAGGAGGAACAGAAAACTCATCCCGTATGTCTTAAAGATTTCTTTTCTAAGAGAGTCATTAATTTGGCATTAAAATAGCTACATTGAGTAATTTTCAGATATAGTAACTCATTTTACTTTTAAAAAACATTTAAAATGGTTTACATTTTAAACACATGAATGATCTAAGATAGCAGATACAAGGATAAAGGTTATGACATTAACTATAAGTAGCAAACTGTTCAAATCAGAAGAGAATAAAACATTTTTCCCAAACCTGACACACACAATTTTTGATTAAAAAATTCTTTTTTTAAATTGGGTTCTATTTGGTTCATTTGGGGAAATGGAGAAATACTTCCAACTTCAAACATACACTAGAAAACACTGACCTACAAGTTCCTTCCAACTCTGCCAACTAGTGTTTTGGTGATAAAGTAATTAGCACTTGGGCATATTAAGTTAAGTAGCTGTCACCCATCCATGGAACTTGAGAGGGTTAATGCAATTCCTTTTAACACACGAAAATGTAACAAAAAGAGTAACGATGGTGAAAACTAATACTTGGCAAAATATGATAGCTTCTAAAGCATATTCACATATTTCCCTTAGTAAGAATACTTGAAATTTGAGAACAGACTTTTATGATTCTCACCATACACATGTATGTGTGCTCACACACACACAAACATCATGGTACCTGGGAGTGGTGATTGTACAGTGATAATCACTACACATTGCATTCGTATATTAAATCATCACTTATGCATCTTTTATATACATAATTTTTATTTCTCAATCAAGTGTTCTAAAATAAAAACGAAACAAAAAAATACAATAATGATTGGCATATGTAATGTATTATTTTTTAAGTACTATCAGGCATAAAACTAATCACTGGTAGGTTATCTCATTTAATTTTACATAAATACCCTACAGTTCACATTTCTATTATTATCTTAATTTAACCAATGGGAAAAACATATCTCAGAGTATTAATGTGCCAAAGGTTACATAGTGATTGTGGTAGGATTTGAACAAAGGGAGTCTAATTCTACTACCTGTACTTTTTAATACTACAGGATATGATTTTTAAAATAATGCTGGAGAAAATTTGGCCTATAAGTAAACATTTGATGAATGTGTACTATCTACTGAACTTAAAATCATATTTTTGAGGTAGTATTTTATCTTCATAAAAGCAATGTGAGGTAGGCAACATTATCCTCACTGTGTAAGATAAAACTAGGACTCAGGTCTGGGATAAGTTGGCAAAAACAAGCATATTGGATACTCAAAATTCCCCATCTTTGAATTGGATCTCCACTGGGGCTGAAAGTTGAACAATAATGGATTTCAAAATTAGGACAAGAAAAATGAAGCGTGTAAATAGAAACGACTCTTCCAAGAGGGCAGGTCGTAGGGAACTTGCATCTGGAAAGCTGAGTTTTTTGGTGAGAACACTTTGATCCAAGAAGAAAGGGATTTCAATTTGCCATCTCTGTAGTCAAGTTTTAGCAATACCAGCACCATAAATAGGTTTGAAATGATATCTACTTTTCTGGTGTTGTTCGTATTTTTAAGGTGGGATATGCATAATCTTACTTTTATTTAACATCATCAAATAAAATCAATTGACAGAATGACACAAATACATATATCAAATATTAAAAGAGACAAGCTGATTGGTCATTTAGATTCTGTTGGATTTGTTACCAGGTAACTTTAAGGTAGACTGATCTTTATGCAGTGAGTCTGGGATGTTTTAGAGGCAGGGACGATCCTGCCCCTTGCCTGGAAGTCATCACGATTCAGTCTTGTTTCCATTCTGTTTCAGTTCTTCTCCGTTCACGTCTTCATTTTATTTGGACAGCTTCCACCCTGTTCTTTGTGTGTGATTTAGCTTCCTGGATTTTGATTTTAGATGGCCTCTAAGAATTCTTGGCGGCTTGTTATCTTTGGCTCTTTTATTCTGGGATGCAGTGGTTAGTATAGTAGACAGAAGCAGAATTCACCATATATTTCGGGCTTACGGCAATCTAGGCAAATGGTGGGTTCAACTTTCCCATCCTTGTTGAAGCTGGGTGTGAGCATATGTGATGGTTAATGTTTTGTGTCAACTTGGCGAGTTTTCTGCATGAGATTAAAACGTGTAATTTTTGGACCTTGAGTCTTCTATAATGTGGGTGGGTTTTGTCCATTCATCTGAAACCCTGAATAGAACAAAAAGACTAGTTTCCTTAAGGAAGATGCAGTTCTCCAGCAGACCGCCTTCAGACAGCATCGGCACCATGGCTTCCCTGGGTTTTTTGCCTGCTCCCCTTTGGACTGGGAACACACCAGCGACTTTCCTGGGTCTCAAGCCTAGAGCCCTCTCTGCGTATTTGTACTTGTCAGTTTCCAAAATTACATGTGCTGATTTCTTTTAATAAATCTCTTTTTTTATATAGATACACATTCTATTGGTTCTGTTTCTTTGAAGAGCTTTGACTAATATAGCATGCACCTTGTTTTTTGTCAAAGAAAAGAGAGTTGGGGTGATGTGACACTTTGGGTACATTTTTTAAAAGGGAAGCTACAATTCACCAGGTTGCCTTTGTACACCACTGTGGGGTGTAAAAGCACATGCTAAAATAAAATGTCTTTACATCGAGATCCCAGATTCGTTGCAATGAATAGAACCCTTATTTTTAGCCACAAAACTTTTATTGTGCTGATAAATAGATTCATGACTTGTTGGTTAGTTGGGCTAAACAAAGACTTTGCAGACTGATACAGGCAGACTAATTCATCCTAATACTGGCCCTTAAAATAAAAACTTTCTGGGTTTCATCTGGGCTTATCCACTCTATCCTTTAATGTGTATAGATTCAGAATTCATGGACACACACACACACACATATATAACCCCCAATTATGATACGTTCTAAGGTAAACATTTTTTTTTCAACTTAGGGTGACATGTTTAGAGTCCTCAGTTCTGTCATTTAAATGTATCACCCTCTTTAAGAACATAAATGTTACCTCTTTTATGACAAAGGAGAGTATGCCACAAATATTATGCCTAATAAAAATCTACCTTAGAATAATTTTCAAGGAGAAATATGTGTATTTTTCTGAAACTGGATGTACCATTTGGGCAGTTCAAGGGCAAGAGCAAAATGAAGATCTTCAGGCATACACACATGTATGTGTATGTATATATACGATATATGTCTGTGTAAAATATTAAATCTCTTTCCTCTCCAAATCAAAGGCTACAAACCGCCTTTGTATAATGTATCTTTGACAATATTTAGCACTTAAAAACCTATTTTTGAATAGATAAGTGCAAGTAATCAGAGATACTATAATTGTATCTTTGAAGTTGAACATTTTATAAGAAGGAGACGAGAAAGAGAAAAGTGAGGAGATACGTGTTGTGCTTTGCTGCACATGGAGCATTTGGAAATTTGCCTGACCTCTTATTTTTATTTATTTAAATTAACAGCAGCAGCATTCATTGCCATCTGGCCCCCAGGCACAGCGAGCTAATTAAAAAAAAAAAAAAAAAAGGAAAGAAAGAAACTTCAAAATATCATTTAAAACATTTTAAATAATTCAGCCAAGGCAAGTGTTGAGAAGGCATCCTTCAGACGGGTGAACTAGAAAGCTAGGCCCCGGGGGTCAGTGTGTGGATCTCGCGAGAGCTGTGTACTGAAAACAATTTCCATCAGGAGGTGCCAGGAGTAAATGCAGGTTCCCAAAAAAGAACTGGGGACAGGACAGACACTGGACTGGGCCTACACTAAATTCTACTGTTTGGAGACTTCCCACTCCTCCGTCTCGCCACCATACGTATTAAGTTGCTGGCAGTTTGGGTTTTAGGTATTTTAGTCTCTGCATGTTAATTCAATTCGAAATTTCATTCCACATTGAAATGCATCCTGACAAAGCAGCAGCCTCCCAGATTCGTTGCTCATCCTCAGATAACTCATTGAAAGTTTTTCATTTAATCTGAAATGTCTTGAAGCCCACATGAAAGGTAATGTTAAAAGAACAATTTTAATAAGTCGTTTAGTTCTCTCGGTCCACACATATTTTTGGCAGCACCGGAATATTGCTTTCTGCCATCTGTGCAGAACAGAATTTGGATTTTTTGTTCAGGGTCAGTTAGAATGTGCTTAAAAGCCAACGTATATCTAGGCTTTGATTCTTGCTCTAAGCCCTAATTACGCGCTGTTTGGAATTTAAAGTGGTTTCACTGAAATCTTTTCTCTCTTCTGTGGCTGACATACTTATTAATATAGTTCAAAATAAATCTCTTTTCAGTGGTAGTCAGTTGTTTCATTTTTATGACAATCTAAATCTAACAACATTTCATTCAGTTCATTTTTAAGACATACTCTGAGAGAGACATAATTTAAGAATCTGTGAAAACAGTCATATACAACACTGTGCAAAGAAAATATGACGAAGGAACTTGAGTATTGCCAAGAAAATTTCTCACAGTAACCACTTGCAATTGATATGATCATTCCCTTTTTGACAGATAAGGAAACCGAGGCTCAAAAAATGATCCACAACTACTAAGAAGTCAAACCAGAATATTCATGTAGGTCAAGGCTGTGCCTATGAATATGCTTTACTCATTAAAGAAACATGTTCCCATAATATTCTCTTATTTTATATAAAGACGAATAAATTAGTTTTATATTCTGAGATTGCTCTAGGTTCTTTAGCAAGGAAGCCCTTAAAGACAGAATGTCTTGTTCTTCCAGATTTTTTAAGTATAAATTACAAGGTAGCACACACAGAAAGCAGTTTTTATATTACAATAGGATGTTCTTTCTCAAACACAAAAGTAATTACATACCATTCTGTTTAAACAGCTTCGATGTCCTACTATGTCTACAGGAGCAAACCTAAATTATTTAACATGATGTTAATTGAACCACTGGCCCATTTCTCCATCGTCACCTCCAAAATGCTAATGCCCTTGTATCTTATGTTCCAGCCACAGTGAACTATTTGTACTTTCCAGAATGTGGCTTCATTTCACTCCTCTACAATTTTGCTCAGTTCTGATTTTTCTGCCTGAGATGTCCTTCCATTGCTTTACGGGCAAGCACCTGTTTACCAAGAATCATTTCAAATACTACCTTCTTCATTAATTCTGCCCTTTTCCATCCTTCCTGAACCACATCCATGCTTCTGAAATGTAGGCATGGAAGCTTTTATGTTTATATAGTTAACTC
>CAUYQV010144582.1:0-45189 GCA_963574575.1 Galagoides demidoff | reverse complement strand
GCCACAACACCCAGCTATTTTTTTGTTGCAGTTTGGCCAGGGCTGGGTTTGAACCCGCCACCTTCAGTATATGGGGCTGGTGCCCTATCCACTGAGCTACAGGCGCCACCTGAAAGTGCCATGTCTAACAAGCTGCTAGGTGTTCATGATTGTGCAACATCTAGTGAGGGCCTCAGGCTTCTTCTACTCATGGCATAAGGCAAAGGAGTGGTATGTGCAGAGATCTCACGGCAAGAGAGGAATCAGGAGAGAGAGGGGACAAGTGCCAGGCTTGTTTTAAACAATCAGCTCTCGTGGAAACTAATAGAGCAAGAATGGACTCACCCTAAGGAAGGGGGCTAATCTATTCAGGAGGGATCTGCCCCCATGACCCAGACACCTCCCATAGGCCCTACCTCCCATATTGGTGGTCAAAGTTCAACAGGAGTTTTGGAGGGGAAACATATTCAAATCACAGAAGTCATGACCGAAGCAAGGAGTTGAAGTGACACTGAGAAGGCCTGATGAGCCAAGGAATGCTGGTGGCCTCCAGAAGATGGAAAAGGCAAGACTATCCCTCAGACCTCTGGAAGAAAATAGCTTGGCCAACTCCTTGACTTTAGTCCACTGAGCTTGATTTTGGACTTCTGAGCTCCAGAACTGTAAGATAATAAACATGTGTTGTTTTAAGCCATTTACTGTGTCATAATCTGCTACGGCCCCAAAGGAACCTCATACGTACTTGTGTGTCCTGCTTTCCAGAGGCACTCACAGTGCAGCATGGTGCTGAGTGTCAGCAACTGTAGTAAGTGAAGGGTGATCTGAAGTGCTCGCACTGAAATTAACCTGAAACTGTATTTTTGTTCACTAATTCTTTCATATGTCTTACTAAACAGATGGCATGTTTTTCAAGGGCCTCGACATGGTTTTCTCCTGACTTTGCATCTTGAGAGGCAACATTTTAAGATGGGAAATAACCACTAACCATTTATAATTTAAAAATAGTCAGTGCAGAATTTTTATGGTTTAATCTGTTAGTATATTTAAGTGGTTTTTTTCTCCTTGTCAAAACAATTGGATTCTCTACTGTGCTAAAAAAAAAGAAATCCTTTGTGGGAAAATATAAAATAAAAGTTCAATCTGTCTTTTTTTTTTTTTATGAGGTTTTGTGTGTATGTGTGTGTGAGATTCACACTTAAAAAAAACCCTTTAACCTACAAGATGTGATATGGAGGAAACACAGCAGAGGTTTTGGAGTGATACTAGTCTGCATTCTGCAATCACCGACTCTGTGGCCTTGGACCTATTAGGAGAATTCTCTAACCTTATATTCCATCTTATGTAAAATGGGGATTATAATAGTACTGTCTTAGTGTGTTCAGGCTCCTATAATAAAATATCATAAACTGAGTCACCTATAAATGAGAGAAATTTATATCTCACAGTTCTGAAGGCTGGGAAGTGCAGGATCAAGGTGCTGGCAGATTCACCGTCTGATGAGGGCTTTCTGGTCCACAGATGGTGCCTTCTCACTGTGTACTCACATAGTGAAAGGGGCAAACAAACTTCCTGGGGTCTTTTTATTGATTGATTGATTTTGAGACAGAGTCTCACCTCAGTAGGTGCTGTGGCATAACAGCTCATAGCAACCTCCAGCTCTTAGGCTAGGGAGATTCTTTTGCCTCAGCCTCCCAAGTTGCTGGGACTACAGGCACCCACCACAACACCTAGCTATTTTTGTTGCAGTTGCCACTGCTGTTTTAGCTGGATAGGGCCGGATTTAAACCCATCACACTCGGTATATGGGGCCAGCACCCTACACACTGAACCACAGGTGCCCCCCAACTGGGGTCTTTTTATTTTCTTTTATGGAGACAGGGTCTTGCTTTGTTGCCCAGGCTAGAGTGCAGTGGCATCATCAAAGCTTACCGCAATCCCCAACTCCTGGGCTCATGCAATCCTCTTGTCTCAGTCTCCCAAGTAGCTGGAGCTACAGGTGCAAGTCACCATGCTAAGTTTTCTATTTTTTTGTAGCAATGAGGTCTTGCTATTGCCCAAGCTGGTCTTGAACTCCTGGCCTCAAGTGATCCTCCCACTTTGACTTCTTCAAGTACTAGGATTGCAGGTATGAACCACTGCTCTAGGTCTGGGGTCTCTTTTATAAGGATTCTAAATCTATCTTCATGACCTAATCACCTCTCCAAAGCTCCACCTCCTAACAGCAGCACCTCGAGGGTTGGGATTTCAACATATAAATTTGGGAGGAGGGACATAAACTTTAAGACCACAGCAAGTACCCACCTAATAGGCCTGTGGGAGGAACAAATAAAGTACAGAGAATGTTTGGTGCATAGGTACCACAAAGTTATGGTGATTCTTACCAGTACATTGTTGATTGAGACAATGGTCTGGAGTGGTGCAGAGGAGTAATAGGCATTGACAGGGAAGATCCAGCCTTTCACATCTTAAAACTAGAAGGACTCTCCAAGATTATACAGAATAAGAGTTGGCTTTTCTTTCGGTCCTTGCACACAAGGGAACAAGGTGGTGAAAACAGGAGGTCTTGGTGATACCACTATTTCTTCCTCTTTCAATAGTGCCATATTGGGACAGAACATGGGGGTGGTCCATGGCCTCTGTGCTTCATAGGTGCCATTGTAAGGAGGGCCCAGAGAAGAAAGTGACATTTCCAATGGAAAACAGTGGCAGTTGTGCTTTGGATCTGGATTTGCTGCACCTTTGTAGTAAGACATCAACTACTTAAGAAATAGGAGGCTTTTCATCCTTTAACACACATGAAGAGCATTTTAAGAAGAATGATCCCTTGGTATTTGTTTTTTTAAAGTGTTGACCCTATTTTGTTATTTGACTATAAAACTAGACAATCCACCAGCCCCGAAAGGGATAGGTGGGCTCAATCCTCCTCCTCCTCATCTCAGCTCCAGTCCCACCTGGCTCTTCTTGGGAGTCTTCCTCTTAACGTGGCCTGGTGGACACCCCAGTATGGAGAGCAGAGAGAGAAGTCTGTGCACTTCTGGGAGTCCAGGAGGATGATATAGGCCAGGATGTTCACTGCCTGCTTGCAGCCTTGATATGGCTGCATGGGGTGTGATGGCTGGATTTGGCCAAGTCCAGCTTAAAGGCCTGGGTTTGCAGGTGATTCTCCTAGAAATCCCAGATCTCCAGGCCCAGGATGTAACCCAGTATCATCTGGCTCTCTTCCAGCACCCCATGCAGAAAGGTCAGCACAGGAGAGGGTGGCCTTCAAACATACCCTGAGGTCCTTCTCATCAAGCAACAGCAGCTCCCAGGGGTCTTGAGGTTATTGGCCAGAGTGAATTTGATCCTCTAGACCTCACATTTATTCTGGAGCCCATACATGCTAATCAACTTCACTTCTTGATCAAGGCAAGATTTCTCAAAGGGTCTCTGCAGGGTTTCAACAAACAAGTTGAAACAGGTTGACACAGGTTTTCAACAAACCAAGCTCCAGACGATGGGCATGCTGGATCTGCTTGCCTGGCTGTGCCTAAGCATAAACCCTAGTGACTGGGAAAGGGCAGAGGTATAAGCTCTTCGAAAAATGGACCACAGTCTTGAACTCCTATGGTATACTAGATATGTTTGTAAAAAAAACTTATAACGTGCAAAGAAAAAAAAAAAGAAAGTTGAAGGGTTGGCAAAATAGGGCCCATAGGCCAAATCTGAGGCCTGCTGTTTTCATAAGTAAGTTTTATAAGAACAAAGCCATCCCTATTTGTTTTCCTATTGTCTATGGCTGATTTCATGCTGTGCTGGCAGAATTGAGTAGTTGTGACAGAGACCTGATGGCCACAAAGCCTAAAATACTTACCATTTATTCTTTGACATTAAAAAAAGATGTTTTTTGACAACTCTGACCTAGATCACCTAGTGTTAAAGATAAGACAAAAAGGCCCAGATGGCACCCATAGCTCAGAGGGTAGGGAGCTGGCCACATACACCCAGGCTGGAGAATCTGAACCCAGCCTGGGCCAGCTAAACAACAATGACAACTACAACAAAAAAATAGCCGGCATTGTGGCAGGCGCCTATAGTCCCAGGTACTTGGGAGGCTAAGGCAAGGGACTTGCTTAAGCCCAAGAATTCCTGTGGGCTGTGATACCACAGCACTCTACTAAGGGTGACATAGTAAGACTCTGTCTCCAAAAAAGAAAAAAAGGCCCAAGAAAGATAAGTGACTTCATAGTCATGTGGCTAGTTAGAGACAGAACCAGGACAAATGTTTAGATGCCTGAGTCTCTCAGTTCAAAAGCTGAATGAGGCAGAGGAAATGACAGTTCTACCCTGAGTTCAGTTCAAGATGGGGTCCTTTAGTGAGGTTTGGCTTTGACTTTGGCTTCTAAGGAAGAGCTGTCAAGTGCTTTACCCCAAACACCCAGTTTACACCTCCTTGTCCTGACATGTACAACTTGTAGACCTACCCTACAAGACTTACTAAAGGCTGGGGCATGATGATTCATGCAGGTAATCCCAGCACTTTGAGAAGTCAAAGCAGGAGGATTGCTTGAGGCCAGGAGTTTAAGACCAGCCTGGGAAACATATTAAGACCCATCCCTATCAAAAAAAGAAAAATTAGCTGGTCATGGTAGCCTGGGAGGCTGAGGCAGGAAGATCACTTGAGTCTAAGAGTTTGAGGTTGCAGTGAACTTTGATGATCACTACTGCATTGTAGCCCAGGCAACAGTGGAGATCCTATCTCAAAAAAAACAGAAGGAAAAAGAAAAAGAAAGAAAGGAAGAAAGAAAGGAAGAAAGAAAGGAAGGAAGAAAGGAAGGAAGGAAGGAAGGAAGGAAGGAAGGAAGGAAGAAAAGAAGGAAGAAAGGAAGGAAGGAAGGAAAAGGAGAGAGAGAAGGAAAAAAAGAAATACTAAGGATTTAAAGAGTCATTTATATCTATGGTCCCCAACCCCTGGACCATGGCCTAGTACAGGTCCATGGCCTGTTAGAAACCCAGGCACACAGCATGAGGTGGGCAAGCCAGGAAAGCTTTATCTGTATTTATAGCTGTTCCCCATTGCTCCTATCATTGCCTAAGCTCTGCCTCCTCTCAGATCAGCTACAACATTATATGTCCTAGGATCATGAACCCTTGTGTAAACTGTTTATGCAAGGGATCTAAGCTGCATGCTCTTTATGAGAATGTAATAATAATGTAGATAATATAATAATGTAACAATGTAATAGTAATAGAAATAAGGTGCACAGCAAATGTAATACACTTGAATCATCCTGAAACCATCCCCCCCTGCCCAGTCTGTGGAAAAACGGTCTTCATGAAACCAGTCTCTGATGCCAAAAAAGTTGGGCATCGGAAATGAAATGACACTAGGTGGTAACCTGAAGCCATATGAAGAAATAAAGAGCTCTGGTAAATGTAACTACCTAGGTAAGTACAAAGCCAGTATGATTGTATTTTCACTTTGTAACTCCCCCTAAACATACATACACACACACACACAATGATTTGCACACAAATGCATAATCAATAATTACAGAGCTCCATTGATGGGCACATACGGTACAAAGATGCAACCTCTGGCAGCCACAGTAACATGGAAGGGGCTGGAGCTGTGCAGAAGCAGAGTTTTTGCATACTTCTGAAGCTAAGTGGCATGCATTCAAAATAGATCGCTAGAAGTTTAAGAGTTGAATTGTAACCTCCAGGCTAGCCACTGAGACTGTAACTAATAAAATACAGAAAAGGAAATGAGAAAAGAATTCAAATAGAACACTTTAAAAAATCAATACACACAAAAGAAAGCAGTAGTGGCAGAGGTGAGGAACACTGATTTCCTTCCTAGGTTCTTCTTTTGAGTTAACCTGTCTGTTGTGTTTATGGTTGCAAAATGAGATGCTGCCTGTTTAATAATCTCTTGAAATGCTCCTCGAGCAACTCAGTGTCATCAGCCAGGGGCCATCACTGGTTCTTCTTTGCCTTTTGAGAGTTTCCTGAGTTGGTGCGCTGCTGGTCTCTTATCATGCTTATGTAGAGCCACACCGGTGCTGATTGATTCATTCTTGCAGGTTTCACTGAGCTGCGTGGGAGATTTTTTAAGTTACCTGTCTTGTATTATTTTTGACCGTGTTCTTATGTACACTGCATAAAGAATTCAAAATACCTGAAGCAGCTCAGGTAGACGCTCAGTGAATAAAGGGAAACTACCTTGGCACATCAGGATACACAGGATCTGATAATTAATGTGAACATTTGAGATTATTGTGTCCTTAAAAACTGAGTGTCATTAAAACAAAATTTGGAAAAGAAGGGCTCTTTCTGCATAGGACAGAAACCCCAACCTAATTTAAGCCAAGAAGAAAGCTACTGGTTCAAGGACTCAAATTATGTCACCAGGATCTTCTTTGTGTTTCTCCATCTGGCTTTGCCTTGTCTGTGTTGGCTCCTTTGTGAGATAGACCCTCCCCTGGGGTGATAAGATGGTTTTTGCACTTCCAGTCCCACTCGCTTCCAGGTTCAGGTAGAAAGGCAGCATCTTTTCCTGGGAGAGCAGAAGTTCTGGGATATGCTCAGATCAGACCAAGCATCGGTCCTGGGGCATCTGGAGCACTAATCATCCTGGCCTGGCCTGGAGCTGGGTCAGAGCCTCCCTAGAGAGTGGGGAGAGGTAGCTCCCCTAAAGAACTCAGAGTAATTACCAATGGAAGGGAGGATGGATGCTGGGTGGCCCCAACCCTGCTTCCTCACATAGAATGCCAGATGGAGAGGACCACCAATATGTACACATTCTTCACTCAGATGGCTTTGAGTGGGAAGGTGGTGGTGGGGACGGGGTGGGGGGGGGTGGGGGGTGGAAGTAGAGATTGGTCAAAAAGGGAGCCAGAGCCCAGAATATCAGCAGCAGCTATACCATCAAGGGGTCCTCTAGTCCACTGTGTAGCCGAGGAAATCAAATCCAGAGAAGTTAGTGACTTTCACAAGGTGGCAATTTCTTTGTAGCACTATGGGGAAGATAATCCAGACACCCTGACTCTCATGAGACCATTCCACCAAGAAAACCAAGTAAAAAAGGTTAATCAGTAGAACTTCCTTAGTGACTTAGATCAAAAATCTGTCTTGGGAATGGACAAAGATCATAACTTAATTTTCTCTACCTCCCCATATAGCCAATAAGATGTTGATATGTATTATATATGTGCCTGTAGGTAGATACGTGGGTCATTATGAAAGTTTTTAGATACACAAACATCAAGAAACATTAAATCTGCGTGGATAGAAACAAATAAAGTCCTCCCAGCAACACCGATAAGTTGAGCAAGTTGAAACTTGCACAAGTGAATAAGAAAGGATGCTGTCAACTGTGTTCTTGGAAGTGAAACGATGGACCATAACACAGTCAAAAATGTGTTATGGTCCAAATATCTCAAAAATTTCATAGAGCCACACCGGTGCTTGGCCTCAAAAGATCCTCCCACAGGAGCCTCCCAAAGTTCTGTGATTACAGACATTAGCTTTTTTGTTTGTTTGTTTGAGACAGAGCCTCAAGCTGTCCCCTTGGGTAGAGTGCCATAGCATCACAGCTCATAGCAACCTCCAACTCTTGGGCTCAAGCTGCCTCAGCCTCCCAAGTAGCTGGGACCACAGGTGCCCATAGTGACCTACAAATATAGATACTAACATATGTGTAGTGTGTGCGCCTGTGTGTGGTGAGAGAAAAACCAAGAGAGAAAGAGAGGTGGATTGCATTTTAGACTCAAAACTAGGAACACTGAAAAAAAGGGTTTGTTTTTTTCCTTCAAAATGTAAAGAGTTACAAGATAATTATCGTTCAACGCCAGGGAGTAGGCATTGATTAGCTTGACATTCCCCCCCAGTCTGTGTTATTTTTATTGATTTTTCTAAAGCTCATTTCCAAACATCTGAGTAAATACACAAAATAAATATCCTTCTTAAGTCATTACTATTGTTGCTGGTGCTGGAAGCCAGGCCCTTGCATCTGTGTGTTTTCCCACAGGCATCAGCAAAGTGCCAAACGAACAGATGGGTTGTGTGCTCTGCTGAAACATCTGGCAAGCTTGGCCTGTGCTCGGCTAGATTCATCCACACAACCAGGTGCAATAGTACCCCAGAGGTGAGTCTCCATACAGTTTCATTTGACTATATCATACCAGGAGAGAGCAAAAGCCCCAGCCAGACTGAGGACATGAACACAGAAATCTCACACTTGAGATAGATGTTTTTTCCTGTGATTTAAGAGACACCGAGTGAACCTAATCCAATAATCAAATATTAGTACTAGGCCCAACATTTAGCTTTTTATCCCTAGGATAATCCAACATGTAACAGATCCTGCCAGAAATAAGTCTTGTTAAGACTGCCATCCATAAGTTGGTGGCTCACCTGGCCTCTTCCTGGTGGTCTTTAGTCTTATTTACGATTTTTAAGTGTGGTTCAGACAATAGGTACCTAAAGAGGTTCTTTGACTTATAGCTTTCTAAATATATATATAACAAAATGAACTCTATACAAGAGTCACCAATTTAAGTTAATTATATTCAAAACCCATTTACTTGGTGCTCCTTATGTCCCAGGGACAGAGCTGCTGAGCCCAATGCAGGAAACACTACAGATAACACTTATAATGTTATTTTGATATAATCCCATCCTTCTCCCATAGTGAACTGGTAAAAACCTTAGACACCCTCATCCAGAAGTCTCTCTGGTTCTGTTTACCTCCTTTTCTTCTGTTGACCAGCAAACCTCTTCTGCCTCTTTTAAGAGTTTGTGATGTCTATGCTTTTAAATCCCAATAACAAAATTTCTAAGTCTCTCTTTCTAATATACACAAAATTCATTCTCTAAATGCTGTCTCTTTGTCAATAATATTCATGAACATTGGTTATGGAATCCACACAATACTGGAACTTAAGAAGTTTCTTTTTTTTTCTTAGAGACAGAGTCTAGCTGTCACCCAGGCTGATGTACAGTGCATGATCATAACTCACTGCAATCTCAAACTCCTAGACTTGAGCAATCCTCCTGCTTTGACCTCCTGAGTAACTGGTTCTACAGATGCACACCACCCACAATGCCAGGCTAATTTTTCTATTTTTTGTAGAGATGGATTCTTCCTATGTTGCCTAGGCTAACCTGAAACTCTTGGCCTCAAAAGATCCTCCCACAGGAGCCTCCCAAAGTTCTGTGATTACAGACATTAGCTTTTTTTTTTTTTTTTGAGACAGAGCCTCAAGCTGTCCCCTTGGGTAGAGTGCCATAGCATAACAGCTCACAGCAACCTCCAACTCCTGGGCTCAAGCGAGTCTCCTGCCTCAGCCTCCCAAGTAGCTGGGACCACAGGTGCCCAGCTATTTTTTGGTTGCAGCCATCATTGTTGTTTGGCGGGCCTGGGCTGGATTTGAACCCGCCACCTTAGGTGTATGTGACTGGCACCTTAGCCACTTGAGCCACAGGTGCTGAGCCAGCTTTTTTTTCCTAATATGTACTTTTCACAGTTCAGGATGCACCCAGGTGTCCTGTTATCCATTTTTTTGAGACAGAGCCTCAAGCTATTGCCCTGGGTAGAGTTCTATGGCATCACAGCTCACAACAACCCCCAACTCCTGGGCTCAAGCAATTATCCTTCCTCTGCCTGTAGCTGGGACTATAGGCACCCTCCACAATGCCCGGTTATTTTTTGGTTGTAGCCATCATTGTTGTTTGCCAGGCCCGGGCTGGATTTGAACCTGCCAGCTTAAGTGTATGTGGCTGGCGCCTTAGCCACTTGAGCCACAGGCCCCAAGCCAATCCCCTTTGCCTGGAAACACAGTTCTCCACTGTCTATCAGAACTGTAGGAGAATATTAAGAGGGGTTTCACAATCACACACTCTGAAGGAAGTGAAGAACTTCCAAGTTGAGAACAAGTTCCAGGTACTTTCACTACCTGGAAGAGTTTCCTCTACTGCTCAGAAGTTCTTGAACTCTGTGAAACTTTCTGTTCAATACCATTAGATGTTTCCATGGAGACTGGCATTCCTCTTGATGCACCCAAAGTGCCATGATTCTCTTTCCTGGTTACTGCCCACTGTAGAGGGTTCCTGGTATTAATTTTTTTGCTTAGCCCTCTAAACAGGAGGTGTACGGTCTTGGTGGTAGATAAGTTGGAGAAGGTCAACGTGTCTCCTTACAAACATCCCCTGAAACTCAGGGGGCCTTATGCCAGCCCCCTCTTTCCCTGACCTGCTCAACTAGACAGACTGTTCCAGCCCCACCTCCAGGCCATGTGTATTGATCCTTTCTCTTCTTTTCTGCATTTTTAAGAAAGCATTTTATTTTCAACAGTCATACTTTAAGGCCAACAGCACAGATTTTGAAAATTGCATAAAGATGACAGTTCTGGATGGCTGAGCCATCCATCCAAGTGCTGGCTCAGTCTGATCATCTGAGCCATGTGATATTTAGTTCTTCCTCTAGCAAATTATCTGAAGGCTGCTTCTTCTGAAATTCCCTCTTCATCACTCAAAGGACTTGACCAAGTGAGCTTGTCCAAATCAGCCAGGTTATTTATTTATTGAATAGAAGAAAAGTATTCAAATTCTTTATCTAGTAGATATAACTATTTTCTGTTCTAATGCCCCAATTTCAAGATCCCAAATGGCCCCAAACTTGGTGTCCCTTGGTGGGAGAAAAGATGAATAAAATGAGTGGGCTACATATTAAAGAATCTTATGCACCAATAAAAACAGTAGTTGAGATGAACGCATAAGTTTAGTTTTTTTTAAATATAGCACTGAATGAGAAAAAAATAGTAAGAAAGAATAAAAATTATAGCATATGCACATAAAACAATATTCCTTATGTTACATGATAAAGGCATATGTAAAGAAATGTACGAAGCACGTGAAAGTGGATATTAATGTCAGGGAGTAGGCATGAGAAGGGAAAAAATGAAATAAAGTAAGAGAAGCCCCACCAAAAATGTGATGATGAGGTTGTATAAACAGAGAAGTAAGATTAACTTTTTTTTTTTTTTTATTTAGAGACAGAGTTTCACTTTGTCACCCATGTTAGAGTGCCATGGCATCACACAGCTCACAGCAACCTCCAACTCCTGGGCTTAGGCGATTGTCCTGCCTTAGCCTCCCAAGTAGCCAGGACTACAGGTGCCCGCTACAATGCCCACCTATCTTTTTGTGTTATTGTTGCAGTTTGGCTGGGCCGAGTTCGAAACCACCACCTTCGGTATATGGGGCCAGCGCCCTACCCTGTGAGCCACATGCGCCGCTGGAAAAAATTACTATCTTTTTAATAACTAAAGAAAACAAATACGTGAGAGTTAAGTAGGAAGTAGTATGGATTTTTCTCCCTTTTTTTTTTTTTGAGACAAGAGTCTCAAGCTGTCACTGTGGGTAGAGTGCTATGGCTGTAGCTGAGACTACAGGCTCCCACCACAATGCCCAGCTATTTTTTGCTTGTAGTTGTCATTGTTGTTTGGCAGGCCCAGGCTATGTTTGACCCTGCCAGCTCCAGTATATGTGGCTGGTGCCCTGGTCACTGAGCTACAGGCACCAAGCTATTCTTTTTAATTTTTTTTTGCAATTTTTGGCCAAGGCTGGGCTTGAACCTACCACCTCCGGCATGTGGGGTCAGTGCCCTGCTCCTTTGAGCCACAGGCACCGCCCTGTTATTTTTAATTTTTAAATGTTTACCCTAAATTTGTGTTTGAGAAAAGAGTATTATCTGGAGATAGAGGGATGAAGAAGAGTGAATATGGCCCACAGAGTTAAACTGTTCATCTTCATGCAGAAGTCTAGCTAACTCTCTTGGACTAAATAGCTCCCCAAGATGTACTCATAAATGTACAAATGCCCACCTGACCTTCTATTCTCAGATAATAGGAGGATTTGGAATATGAGAAATGAGGGCCTGTTCTCCTTTGATTAGGATCTCTGGTATATGTTGGATTTGGGAAATTTGGATTATATTGGCCTGGCCACACCCTGGCTCACTAGTCTTTCAAAGCTGTTGTCTCCTTTACGAGTCATTCTGGATCCCTTCATACCCAAGAAGGAATAGGGGAGAGCAGAGGCTTAGGCAACTTCTCTGGGGGCCCACTCAGAAACCCAGAGTTGATATAAAGATTATTTTATTCATTTATTTATTTATTTTAGAGACAGAGTCTCACTTTGTCACCCTTGGTAGAGTGCTGAGGCATCACAGCTCACACCTCCAGCTCTTGGACTTAGGCAATTCTCTTGCCTCAGTCTCCTGAGTAGCTAGGACTACAGGTGCACGCCACAACGCCCAGCTATTTTTTGTTGCTGTTTAGCCAGGGCCAAGTTTGAACCCGCTACCTTCATATGGGGCTGGCACCCTACTCACTGAGTCACAGGCGCTGCCCTCAAATCTAATTTTTTTTTTCTTTTTCAGTTTTGGGCCAGGGCTGAGGGCCGGTGCCTTACTCCTTTGAGCCACAGGTGCCACCCCTTTTTTTTTTTTTTTTTGAGACAGTCTCAAGCTGTCACCCTGAGTAGAGTGCTGTGGCATCACAACTCATAGCAACCTCCAACTCCTGGCTTAAGCGATTTTCTTATTATAGCCTCCCAAGTAGCTGAGACTATAGGAGCCCGCCACAATGCCTGGCTATTTGGGTGGGTGGGGGTTGTAGTTGTCATTGTTGTTTGGCAGGCCTGGGTTGGATTCGAACCTACTAGCTCTGGTGTATGTGGCTGGCACCTTAGCCACTTGAGCTACAGGCGTGGAACCTAAAGATTATTTTTAAATTGAAGGTATTTGAGACTCAGCTGAAGCAAAAAGAAGCCTACTCTGGTAGCTTGTCTGACTAAAAGCAAACACTTCTAAGAAATGAGGGCTGATGTAAATTCTCTTTTAGGAGTGGGACTATTCCCAGGAGAGAAACCAAGAGCAAACTTAACATTGCCTGACATTGTGGTACGTACCTGTACCCCCAGCTACTCTACAGGATGAGACAGAAGGATTCACTTTGTTTTTGGTTTGAGGAAGTTTGAGTTTGAGGCTGCAGTATGCTATGATGGCACCTGTGAATTAGTCACTGTGTGCCAGCTTGGATGACACAGTGAGAACCCAAACTCTAAAAAAAAAATTTCTTTTTTAGAAAAGTAAACCTACCATATAAATCCCCTCTCTGGGGTAGTTGTATGGTTGTAAGAAAACAGAAAGACCACTAATACCAGTGTGGACAGACATTATCAAAAACTTTCTTATCTCATAATCCCATGTATCTTTCCTAAACACGCCTGTTCTTCCCAAACGAAGATTAACTCCTTGGTCCCTTTCCTTAACTAAGTTAGGATTATAAACCCTAAATTATAATCATCTCTGAGTTATCAGATGGTGTATGTGCATTAAATAAACATTTTTCTACAATTAAATCTCTTGTTTAATTTGCTGGCCCTAGTCACTGAACCTGAGAGAGTAGAGGAAAAGGTTATTTTAAACAACTTTTAAGGCTACTGATGGGATTTTCAGACTTGCTATCTTTGGGCACAGCCCTAAGTAGGACCTTCTCATGGGTCTCTGCTTTATGCAGTAATTCCTAATGTGCTGATCTTGGCTTATTCCCCAGTGGCTCATTTTATTGTGCTGCTTACAGGTCTGTTCTGGGGGTAGCATAGTTCTTTACATTCTCAGCCTTCCTGGAAAACTCCAGGGATATACTTTTTCTATGTGTAGCCATATAGCTCTCTGCCTTACTTACCCTAATGTATTCTTTTGCCTTTTACTGGTGGAGAAAATTCAAGGTCTCACTCAGATGTACATTTTCTGAACGTATCACTCTCCCATTGATACACTCACCTCTATGTATATCCATCCTATCCTTTTCTTCTCCATAGGTAGAGCTGTTCCACTTCTTTTTTTTTTTTTTTTGAGACAGTCTTAAGCTGTCATCTTAGGTAGGGTGCCGTGGCATCACAGCTCACAGAAACCTCAAACTCTTGGGCTTACGAGATTCTCTTGCCTCAGTCTCCCAAGTAGCTGGGACTACAGGCACCTGCCACAATGCCCAGCTTTTTTTTTTTTTTTTGGCTGGGGCTTGGTTTGAACCCACCACCTCTGCTATATGGGGCCGGCACCCTACTCCTTTGAGTCACAGGCACCACCCCCACCTTTTTTTTTTTTTTTTTTTTTTTGCAGTTGTCCTTGTTGCTTTAGCTTGCCCAGTTCGCGTTTGAACCCACAAGCCTCGGCCATAACCGTTGTGCTATGGGCTCTGAGCCCTCACTCACAGTCTTGACACAAACCTCCTATGCAATACTACTGACAAACCTATGACTATTTTTTCCTCATTCAGCAGTTACAAAGGCTCCTATACTGAGATAGTGGGAACCAGAACAGACATAATGAATCTAATCATCTAGCAGTATCTTTTTTGTTCTTTTTTTTTTTTTTAAGAGATGGAGTTTTATTTTGTCGCCCTTGGTAGAGTGCTGTGGCATCATAGCTCACAGCAACTTCCAACTCCTGGGCTTAAGTGATTCTCTTGCCTCAGCCTCTTGAGTAGCTAGGACTGTAGGCACCCGCCACAACATCTGGCTATTTTTGTTTGTTTGTTTTTGCAGTTTGGCTGGGGCCGAGTTGAAACCTGCCACCCTCGGTATATGGGGCTGGCGCCCTACTCACTGAGCCACAGGAGCTGCCCCCTAGCAGTGTCTTTTTAAGCTTTTTTTTTTTTTTGGCCCGGGCTGGGTTTGAACCTGCCACCTCCAATATATGGGGCTGGCACCCTACCCCTTTGAGCCACAGGCACCACCCTAAGCTTTATTTTTTAATAGATTAATAATCACTTTGTTGAAACTAAATAAATTCATACAGAAAAGCCCTCCCAGCCTTACTTCTCTCCCTGTAGATACTACTGGAGAGATTTTATATACAGACATATAAGAAAGTGAATATGTGACACATCACAGATTCTATACATTTCTCAACCCACAGTGTACCCTGAAAATTAGTTCCTTGTTTTTTTCCTACAATCCTAACATCTTGAGTTTTTAAATGAGCTCTTTATTGATAAGTATTTTAGTTGTTTTTTGTTTTTTCCATCCTAACTTATGCCTTATTTTAGTATTTTTGGACGGGTACAATAAAATCTGAGCTTTTGGGTGACTTATAAATAATAGAAATTTATTGCTCGCAGTTTTGATGGCTAAGAAGTTCACAGTCGAGGCACCAGCAGAGTCATTGTCTGGGGAAGCCTTTCATGCTTCAGAGGTGGTGATACCTTTTTGCTGTGTCCTCACATGGCAGAAGAAACAGAAGGGCTGGCTCAGCGCCTGTGGCTCAAGCGGCTAAGGCACCAGCCACATACCACCTGAGCTGGTGGGTTCCGATCTAATTCAGCCAGGGCCTGCCAAACAACAATAATGGCTGAAACCAAGAAATAACTAGGCATTGTGGTGGGTGCCTGTAGTCCCAGCTACTTGGGAGGCGGAGACAGGAGAATCACTTGAGCCTAGGAGTAGGAGGTTGCTGTGAGCTGTGATGCTCTGGCGCTCTACCCAGGGCAACAGCTTGAGGCTCTGTCTGAAGAAAAAAGAAAAAGAAAGAGAAGAGATGAGGCTGTTCCTTTCAGCCTCTTTTTATAAGGTCACTAATCCCATGTCCTCATGACTTCTGTAAAGGCCTCACTTTTTTACCACTTTGAGTTAGATTTCAACATATAAATTGGAGGGCGGCAACATTCAGACCATAGCACTTATCTTAAGCCTTTCTAGATGTTTGAAACTAATGCTTGAAGCATGCAACTTCACACTGATAGAATTGTCATTGTTATTTGGCAGGCCCGGGCTGGATTTGAACCCCTCAACTCCAGTGTATGTGGCTAGTGCCCTTGCCTCAGAGCTACAGGAGCCAAGCCAAGTTATATGCTTCTATTACCTCTGCCCTAATGACTCAATGCAGAGCTACAACCCAAACCTCCCCTGAACTCCAGACCCACATGTCTAGCAGCCTGTGGATACTTTTTTTTTTTTTTGGCTTATGGATATTTTTATCTAGATGTCACCTAGGAATCTTAAACTTGGTATCCCTTATGGTATTTATTACATTCCCCCTCAAAAAGCTTTTCTTTTTATTTCTATCTAGGTCAGTGTTTTGTTTTTCTTTTTGTTTTCCTTTGAGACAGAGTCTCACTATGTTACCTTTGGTAGAGTGCCATGGCATCACAGCTCACAGCAGCCTCAAACTCTCGAGCTTAAGCGATTCTCTTGCCTTAGCCTCCCAAGTAGCTGGGACTACAGGCGCCCACCACAACACCCAGCTGTGTTTTAGTTGCAGTTATCATTGTTGTTTAGTAGGCCAAGGCTGGGCTCAGATGCACCAACTTCGATGCCAGTGCCCCTACTCACTGAGCTATGGGTACTGAGTCTGGTCAGTGGTTTTTAACCTTTTTATAAATATCATGGCATGCTTCAACCTATAGTTAAACTTCCACCGCATGTTTAGATCAGTGGTTCTCAACCTTCCTAATGCCGTAACCCTTTTCATTGCGAAAATAATTTTATGGTTGAGGTCACCACAACATGAGGAACTGTATTAAAGGATCGTGGCATTAGGAAGGTTGAGAACCACTGTTTTAGATTATATTGATCAAAAATATATATACTTACTGTGCTTTGAACTTGTTTCAAAATTTAATGATTTTTGAAAGTGTGTTTTTTTTTTTTTTTTAAGAGACAGTCTCACTTTGTCACCCTCCATAGACTGCATGACATCACAGGTCACAGCAACCTCCAACTCCTGGGCTTAGGAAATTCTTTTTCCTCAGCCTCCCAAGTAGCTGGGACCACAGATGCCAGCCACAACAAAGTTTTTGAGGCACACTGGTTGAAAGTCATTGATCTAGGTAAATGAATTCCAGTTCTCTAAACCAGAACCTCAGTTTGTCCTCATCATTTTCCAGACCCAGCAACTAAACCTGTGAGTTTCAACCACTATAACACACCCCATCCCCATTTTTCTCCTCTTAATCTTATTCAGCTGTTTGGTTCAACAAATACATTCTAGCTAATGTTTGAATTCTCTGTGGTAGTTTTTGAAGATCTATTGTAGTGGTTGAAGTGGAATTTTACCAGTTGAGGAAATATCTTAAGAGGTGATTTCACTCAGTGAAACACTGGTATGCAACATGGTGGTAGTTTTAAAATAGCATATTAGTGTCATTTTGTGTAACATTTTTGGAATCTCTATCAGACAGAGTCATAGAAAACCTCCCAAACGACTTGGGAACATTACAGTTGTATTAAAGTTCATGTGGATAGGTGATTGCAGATGACCTTTTTAAAAAAAATTTAATGGTTAGTTGGATGTATGTTTAGTTTTTTTAATACAGAAGGAATAATTTAAGCATTCCACATTGTATATCAAATCATCACATTTTACCCCATAAGTGTATATGGTTATGATTTAATAAAAATTAAGTTTAAAAAAAATACAGAAGGAATACGTGCTTGTAAAAAACTTAGTTCAGATACGATTATAATAAATGGTCTCTGGCATTCTCTCACTTCTTTACCCAGAGACTGCTTTTTGTCCATTTACAAAGTTCCAAGCACTACTCGTACAACTTTATGGAAACTGAGGCATAGAAAGGTTAAGTCACTTGCTCAAGTTTACACAGGTTCTGAGTGCCAGGGTAGAGCCAGGATTCCAGTCCAGACATCTGTGTCCAGAGCCCAGCTTTTGTCAAAGTTGAACTCTCAACATTTCAGATGTACTGATTTCTTATTGGAAGAGGGAATAATGGCATTGGTATTTAGAAAAAAAAGGAGAGAAAGAAGGGAAGAAGTAAAAGGTTGCCTGCATGCATCCTGAAACCAGGGCTTCTGAAGAGGAAGTAGACAGAGTAGTGAGAAGTAGTAAGGCACATAAGGGCATTGTGGGTATGACTGGCTTGAAATCGGTTTCCTTCTAAATAGGGGGAAGGAAATGGTGGTACAGAGAATAACAAGTACCTACTTTATAACTGATAGCTGTTACGAGAGCAGCATTGCCGGATTTTCTGTGGGAAAATGACATTGTTAATAATTCCAGTTTCCTTTTCAAACTGTGTATGCATGCATGCGTTCCTGCTAATGCTGTTAAACTAGGTAGATTCACTGCAAGAATGCCTTTGTGGGGTTAGTTAAAAACTAATTTGTGGCCAGGCATGGTAGCTCACACCTGTAATCCTAGTACTCTGGGAGGCTGAAGCCAGTATATTGCTTGAGTTCAGGAGTTCAAGACCTGCCTGAGCAAGAGCAAGACCCAATCTCTACTAAAAAGTAGAAAAACCATCCAGGATTGTGGCGCGCACCTGTAGTCCCAGCTACTCAGGAGGCTAAGGCAAGAGGATTGCTTGAGCCCAGGAGTTTGAGGTTGCTGTGAGCTTTGACATCAATACACTTAACCCCAGGGTGACTGAGTGAGACTCTGTCTTAAAAAAAAAAAACAAAAACAAAACTAGCTGGGTGCCTGTTGCTCAGTGGTTAAGGTGCCGGCCACATGCTCCAGGTCTGGTGGGTTCAAACCCAGCCTGGGCCTGCTAAACAAACAAAAAAAGATAGCTGTGTGTTGTGGTGGGTGCCTATAGTCCCAGCTACTAGGGAGGCTGAGGCAAGAGAATCGCTTGAGCCCATGAGTTTGAGGTGAACAATGTTGCTGCAGCACTCTACTGAGGATGACAAAGTGAGACTTTCTCAATTTAACAAAAAAAAAAATCTGGACGGCGCCTGTGGCTTAGTAGGTAGGGAAGAAAAAGAATAGCTGGGCCTTGTGGCCGGCACCTGTAATCCCGGCTACTCACGAGGCTGAGGCAAGAGAATCGCATATAAGTCAGGTCTTTGTTTTAGACTCTTGCATCTTGATCCCTTCCCAGTGTCAAGATAATCTTAGTAAAGATTAATAAAAGAGTTTGAAAATGTGTTAATGTAGAAACCGCTAGCCAAAATCTTAGTGATCTTGACAGGAAACATAAAGCTTTCCTCTTTTTCTGTGGTCATCTCCTGGGTTTTAAGATAGCTTTAGGCTAAAGGGGTATCTTCACTGTGCATTTGCATTTACATAAAGCTACTTTTAGAGCAACAGACTTGGGTGCAGGAATGGGGATACACTTTCGCTTACATCTTAAAAACCTCAGTTTCTGTTTCTGGAAAATAAAGAGTGTACGTATATTGTGATTATTGTGATACATCATTCCATCTTTGAACCTATTCACATACTGCTACTAAAGGCTTAATATATTCTTCATTTATAACTAAGAACTAGGTCTAAGTAAGAGGCTGCTATATGTGGGTGTTTTTGCATTGTTCGTTTTCAGTGTGTTTTTGAAAACTTACCCTTTTTTTCTTTGTTTTCCACAGGTTCGAGAACTTGTCTTGGACAATTGCAGATCAAATGATGGAAAAATTGAGGGTTTAACAGCTGAATTTGTGAACTTAGAGTTCCTCAGTTTAATAAATGTAGGCTTGATTTCAGTTTCAAATCTCCCAGAGCTACCTAAATTGAAAAAGGTAAGTACTAACGGTAAAAAGAGAATCATCCTAAGAAAGAAAAATGCATAATTTTACCTGTAAGGACACATTCGGAATAGCAGAAAGTGCATACATAGTCCTTGGAACTGGGCAGATACGGGATTGAATTCCAGCTCTATCTTTTCCTTAATGGGGGATCTTCTGCAGGTTACCTACCTATAATCTCTTTAAGGCCTAATTTCCTCACCTGTAAACTGGTGACATTACTTGACCTGGCAGAATTGCTTTAGTGTTTGGAAATAATGCATGTTGGATGCCCAATGAATAGTAGTTGTGAAGAATAAGTATTGTGTTTTGTGAGTAATTTATTGTCACTCATTGTTACAGTGTTAGTTAAGTAGGTTTCGTTAGTGCACTCTGGTTCAGGAACCACAGGTGCCTCCCACTTTCCATATTTTATGTTTGTAGAATAAGGCTAAGTTTAAGTAAAGACTTTCAGGTTTATAGTGTATTATAATTCAAACCCATTATGTAATTTTAATGACTAGAAAGTTTAAAATATGTTGTGATTGACTAGAGTAATTCAGTATAATAAGTTACTGTGTTTCCCCTTCCCGCTTGATGGCTCATTGTTAGTGCTTTACTACTGTAATTATAACTAGTTTTCTATCCCCTTCCAATTCCTCCCCTCCCCAAAAAAGTAAAAATGCTAAAGAAAAAAATGTCTCATCTTGGCCTTGCACATTTAACTGTCACAGAACCCCAGAATGTTAGAGCTGAAAGACATTTTGATCTTCTAGCCCAGCCCCTTGTTTTATAGGTACAGCAAAGACCCAGAAAGGTATAATTTGCCTAAAATGGCCCACAGAAATGGTTAGTGCTAGAGCCCCTATCTCCTAACCTTTTGCATTTCATAGGAAAAGATGTGTGGTTATCTAAGTCTTTCATAATTCTCTACTGTTTGAGTATTCACTTTATTAGAAGACTTCAACAAATTGAAGCTTTTATTTAAACAAGAGCATTCATAATCAAACTTTAGGCAAAGGGCAGGGAGGTTCGTTCTTGCTTGCTTTTTAAAAACAAGAAGTTTTTGTTGTGTGTGTTTTCTTTTCCTTTCTTTGCCTTTGTTAAGTAAATAAATGGTTAGCTAGTCCTCAGTTTCAGGTAGTAGTTTTTTTTTGGGGGGGGGGGAGTCAGTCTCACTTTGTTGCCCTCAGTAGAGTGCCACAGTGTGTGATAGCTCACAATAACCTCAAATTCTCAGGTGCCTACCACAACTCTAGGCTATTTTTAGAGACAGGGTCTCACTTTTGGCTCAGATGGTCTCAAACTCCTTGACTCAGGCAATCCACCCGCCTCAGCCTCCCAGAGTATTGGAATAATAGGCATGAGCCACTGCGCCCTGCCTCAGATAGTAAGTAGTGTTTCTGATGAAAAAATTCCCCCTTCTAAGTATCTACTTTAGAAGTTCAGGTATAATCCTTTTATATTTTGCATAGGTATTATCAGTGACATTGGAATCTCTGATTAGCCCAGTTAAACACAATATGGCTTTTGCTAAAGTTTATATAAACTTGATGCTAGAAGATTCTTAGTCTATGTTTTGTGTTCTATTTTGCTTTCCTAGCATTCTTACATATATTTTCCTGAATTATTGTGGTCTCTGTACTATCAGACTTAGGCAGAAAGTCAACCTATCAATGACCGTGTAAGTGGGAATTTTACGAAATCTTTCTTAGGTTTTTAAATACTAATCACATCCCTTATAGAACAAATGAAGAGAATCATACTCAAAGGTAGACCCAGTGTTCTCATACCTGATAAGGACTTTTATTTTTCCTACCCCAGAGCACAGATAGTTATTACTAAGAAACAAGTACTGAGAAAAAATCTTATGTATAAATGTCATGAGTTTCTTAAATTTACACATTTATTTTATTTCAAAATAAGTGTACTGCTAAATGCTTCAGTGGATTGCATTGTTATTCCTACTCCAAGATAGTCATGTTGTAAAGATATGACTATTATATGTGATAGTGTAATCACATGGTCTAAACATATAAGAAAAGTTGTCTGTTTTTTGATTGACTAAAATCACCAATAAAACACTTGAATCTTTGATCATAGGCTTTTTTGGGGGGGGGGGTATTGTAGTTGTCATTGTTTGGCAGGCTGGGGCTGGATTCAAACCTACCAGCTCCAGTATATGTGGCTGTCGCACTAGCTGCTTGAGCTACAGGCACTGAGCCATAGACTAGAAATGTAAATAGGCATTTGAAAGTTCTCTACTCTGCATCATGTAGTACATTACACTGCATACCAAAGACTTCCTTATATGAGATTTTCATGTTATTCTGGGTATGTAGCATAATGGAGTGGGTGTGAGTACTTAATAAGCCAAGCTGCCTGGCTTCAGATTATAGACCCACCACATTAACAGTTGGGCAAGTTAAGTACTCTCTTTGTAGTAAATGGGGGTAATAATTCTACCTGCCCTATAGGGTTATTGTGAGATCATATTTATTAATATATTTCTAGTGTTTTGAAGAGTGCCTGGCACTTAAGAACTATAGGTAAGAGTAAGGATACGGTTGGGCAGCCCCTGTGACACAAAGGAGTAGGGCGCCTGCCCCATTTACCAGAGGTGGCGGGTTCAAACCCAGCCCTGGCCAAAAACTGCAAAAAAAAAAAAAAAAAAGAGTAAGATATGGTTGTTATTGTTGTTGGCACTTAAAATAGAGAATTAGAACCAGCTGTGTGGCCTGAGATTTCTTGTCTACAAAAGGAAGAGTTTGAATTAGATGTTCTCCAGTGTTTTCCAGGCTCCAACTCCTTGTGGTGTAAGATTTTATGTTACCTGTTCCTTGGTGAAGTCTCACTCCTTCATTGGCCCATCACTTGCTTGTGCTACTTGATCTGCAGCTAAGAAATTAGAGCAGGATCTAATAAAGGCTAGTGCCAGGTTTATGCAAGTGGCCTCTGGGGAGCTGATTCATAACCTGAGGCTGTTGCCCCACTCCCTTTCCTGAGGTCATGGAGCTTCTTTATGGGCTCATATGTGAGGTCTCTCCTGCTTCTGTACCTTCAGAGTAGTGTTCTCCAGTGCCACCTTAGGTTTTAAGAAGGCATTGTAAACTTGCTTGGCATACAACATAAGCCATTCAGAAGCAGGAACTATTTCCCGTTTCTGGCAGGTATATACAGTGTGACCACTTCTCAGAGAATTCTTATAGTTCTCATTTGTTTTGACCTAGGTTTGAAAATGTATTCACTGGGCAGCGCCTATGGCTCAAAGGAGTAAGGCGCTGGCCCCATATGCCAGAGGTGGTGGGTTCAAACCCAGTCCCAGCCCAAAACTGCAAAATAAAATAATAAAAAAAATTAAAAAAAAGAAAAAAGAAAATGTATTCACTGAGGCCAGTTTGAGGCCAGTTTTCAAGCAACTGTCATTATCTGGTTAAGAAAACAGTACACTTCTCATTCTTCTGTCCCTTTACCTTTCTATGTCCCCCACCAAATATTTCTGGGGTCTATAAACGTATTTGGGTTCAGTTCAAGTAAATGAACATACATGCCCTAATGTAAATAGGGATCATTTGATATTGATAAGTGTTAGAAGGCTGTATTTTCTATTTATAACACCCTTGCGTTTTTTTTGTTGTTTGTGTGTGTACTTTGTGCATTTTCTCTTGCAGCTTGAGCTCAGTGAAAATAGAATCTTTGGAGGTCTGGATGTACTAGCAGAAAAACTTCCCAATCTCAAACATCTAAACTTGAGTGGAAATAAACTGAAAGATATCAGCATCTTGGCACCTTTGGTAAGAAATTGAAAATTTGGAAACTGGGATTTGTCATTTTCATTTTCATATTTCTTTGTAGTGGGAGAAATTATTGGGAATAATAAATGATTGAGAAAGTGATGGTTTTTTACTTTTAGGTGTCCCAATTTTAAAGATCAGAGCCTCTCAAATTACGTGTTTTCTTGTGGCTTTGCTCTCCCTGCCTGATATTCATGAAGGCTTCTTTCAAAAGGAAATTCTTGGGAGTTTTTGTTTATTTGGTCCTTATTTGTCTGTAGCCTTAAACATGTCTCTTAAAATTTTTTTTCCATTTGGCCAAGCCATTCTATACTTTTATCCTTATACAGAAAAGGCTATTTATATTGGGTGGCATGTGAGACTTATAGATGGAACAATCAAGAACAGCTCCAATAAGTGTAGGTCTTCTAATTCATAATCTTATGTTCTAGCTTGATTGCCTAAAGTTTTGTGTGGAAAACTCAAGATCCTTCCCTGTCTTACATATTGGTATATGTTACAGAAAGCTGTTTAAGTGCCATTTGTGTTGTAGACTGATTTGTTGTGTGACCTTGGGCAAATTGTTTCTTCTCTCTGGGCCTCAGTTTCCTCATTTATGAAGCAGGGAAGACAATAATCCCTTTCTTACCTACCTCATTTAGGGGTTCTGAGAAGGAAATAATACACTTTATTTGTAAATTGGGGAGCTGTGATAAAGGAGCGTCTAGTTGGTGTGGAAGTCAGTGGCCAGGGCTGGAGGTAGGGGTTAATGCAGGTTCTAGGGAAACACCATAGGCCGTGCTGTTTGGGAGAAGGTTATGTACTAGAGAGAGGCTGTCTTTCAGGTTCTAGAAGAGTGGGGTCAGGAGGATAAAATATTCTTCTCTATTGTTTCTATTCTGATGTCACTGTACATTAAAAATACGTGGATTTTATATCACTTGTTGATACTTTAGGGAATAATAATAAAGTTAAATTGTGGCTTCTTCTTTTTTAGAGACAGTGTCTCGCTTTGTCGCCCTTGGTAGAGTACATTGGTGTCACAGTTTACAGCAACCTCCAGCTTTTGGGCTTAGGTGATTCTCTTGTCTCAGCCTCCTGAGTAGCTGGGACTACAGTCGCCCGCCACAACCCCCAGCTATTTTTTGTTGCAGTGTGGCTGGGGCCGGGTTCGATATATATCGAACCCTAAGGGCTGGTGCCCTACTCACTGAGCCACAGGCACAGCCCAAATTGTGGCTTCTTTTAATAAAAAGGATTTCCTGTCAGAGTTAGAGGGTCTTTTCCTTCCTAAAAATTAAAATTCCACTTCAGTACAGATGGAATTTTACCTTTTGCTGAGTCTTTTACTTCTACATTTCATTAAGTAGACCATTTTTTAAAAGCTCATGTTTCTCTTTAGTGTCAGGAGCCTCTTTCTCACTTGTGATTCATGAGTTTTACCCTTTAGTTCTATTATAAATATGCTCAGTAATTCGGGCTCCGTAATTTTTACTAGTTCTATTGTCTTCCTCAAACCTATCACTATTTCCAATGTTTAAGCAGACATTTATTGAATTTTGCTGTATCCAAGGACTTTATTTATTTTAGACAGAGTCTCACTTTGTTGCCCTTGGTAGAGTGCCGTAGCATCACAGCTCACAGCAACCTCAAACTCTTGGGCTTAAGCGATTCTCTTACCTCAGCCTCCTGAGTAGCTGGAACTACAGGCCCCTGCCACAATGCCCAGCAATTTTTTGGTTGCAGTTACCATTATTGTTTAACAGGCCTGGGCTGGGCTCAAACCCACCACCTTCATTGTATGTGGCTGGCACCCTACTCACTGATCTATGGGCACGAGCCTGTATCCGAGGACTTTAACTTAATTTGCCCATTGTATCCTCGTATAACCCGGGGAAAAGAGAATGACTGTCTTCTTTTTAGAGAGAGTTTTTAGAATGCTGAGGTTAGAGAGCCTCCAGATAAATGGCAGAGTAGGGATTTAAACCCAAGTCTACTGTTGTTTCCACTGCCCTTGGAACTTGTTCTCATGCCACCTGCAAATTTACCCAAATTTCCCTAAGCTAGGAATTCCAACAGGAGCACTAAATTAAGTGCCATGCTGTCTCAGTCATTTGGGTCACATAAGCCTTTGTTTATTTTAATGACAGTCATGTCAGTTCTGAGTCTCTGAGCATAGGAATCCCGTCTCTTTTTTTTCTTTTTTCTTTTAAGAACAGGGTACTGGGGAGTACCTTTTCATGCTTGATCACTGGCTATTGCCTAATTCTCATGGCAACCTGATTCCACTTTGATTATCAGAAGCCTTTCTCTGTGTGCTAGAGGACCTGATTCCTCTGGTACACACGATCGCAGCAGAAGCAAATGTAATATATGGGAGTGGTTTGCTTGAGTGTTCTTTTTTTTTTTTTGAGACGGAGCTTTAAGCTGTCCCCCTGGGTAGAGTGCCATGGCATCACAGCTCATAGCAACCTCCAACTCCTGGGCTCAAGCGAGTCTCCTGCCTCAGGCTCCCCAAGTAGCTGAGACTATAGGCACCTGCCACAACGCCCGGCCATTTTTTGGTTGCAGCCATCATTGTTGTTTAGTGGGCCCGGGCTGGGGATTGGAACCCGCCACCCTATGTGTACGTGGCTGGCGCCTTAGCCGATTGAGCCATAGGCGCCGAGCCTGCGTGAGTGTTCTTGATCTGGTCAGTAATGTTTGAGGGCCTCTTTGATGACTCTGAAAGTCTCAGTGCCCCCGGATAGCGAAAGACGAGAAGTAGACTTCATTTGTGTTATATTCATCATTTTGGGAGGATCTGCTATTTCCATACATTGTCTTGGGTGCTTGACGTGTGTTAATTAATTAATTAATTAACTAACTAATTAATACAAAATAATCTTACTAGTATACAAAGTGGATAGAGGTATTATGTCCCTTATTTTACATTGAGGAAGCTAAGGCTTGGGTGAGGCTGAACCCCTGTCCAGAGTCACACACATTCTGTGGAAAATCCACAGTGCTACACGCCAGGCCCATCTGAAAAAGCCTGGCTCTTGCTATTCTGTTATACTTGCTGTTCAGATTCCTGGGGTGCTGCGTTGGTCTCCTGAAGTTCTAACTTAGAATAAAGTAAATCTGTAGGAGGAAGTGAAGGGGGGGAATGTTGAATTCATTTTGACTTCTGAAAGTATTCTCAGTTGGGGAAAAAAACACCATCCTCATCCTCATTAACCACATACATTTTGAACACCATCTACTTTGAGCCCAGTTCATAACAGTCAATGCAATGATTGTGAATGCCTCTGCTTGCTACAGGGACATTAATCGAGAGACAAAGAAGGCATCAATTCAAACTTCCTTGGACACCTTTTTTAAGAGACCTGGGCCATCCAAATCATCCCCCAAAGCCCTTCTAAATTCTAAGAAGGCAAGCAAAATTATTGTTAATAAAATGTTTAATGTTTATTATGGCTAGCATATTAGCTTACATCAAATTTCTGGTATGATAGACTTGTAATTTTCTTAGTAGTATTTACATATTAACATTGGATCCTGAATAATCTGTGTGCAGTGTATTTTGTGCCTTTTGAGCCTTAAAGCACAATTTTATCATTTTAAACAGTTCTAGAGAACTACAGTTATTTGGGATTTTTTGTTGTTTACTTGCTTTCATTTTCTAGCTACTCTTTGGCATGTCCAGATTTTTGGATGATGAGTGTTTTATCAGGAAATAGCCAAAATCCCACATAATCATACAGTTTCAGAAACAGAGCCCCATATGCTGGAATAGTCAGTAAAACTCAAGCAAGGCTTTGGGTACTGAAAAACATAAATATCAGGTTGTGTTTGTGCACCCATTCCTAGGAAATAATTTTGAGATGTAAATGGCTCGTTTCTTCTAAGTGGTAAATTTTTAGACTTAGCCTCTTTGGGAAAACTGCCTAAATCTACTTATGGTTGTATCTTACTTAGTATAGTCAGCCCTCCTGAAGAGAAAGCCAGTAGCGCTAGTTGTCTGGGGTGACATTGCAACATTTTTTCCTTCTTTGGCAAGAAGTTATACCTGGACTTTGAAGGTCAGGCCTGCCCAGTAGGCCACCTAATCTGAAAGTTACATGATAAAAATGCAATTCTCTCTACCAGAAGAGCTAGGGATAGTTTCCTGAAGATGTTAGGGAACTGACTTAAATACAAGCATGTTATTTGATCCACAGACTGTAGGATTGTTGAACATTTGGGGTTTGAGGGGCACAACATGTGTCTGTTGTTGTAAGACCCTGTTCTGTGTTCCCTTGCTGGCTAAGTGTTCTCAAGGGCTACTTGGTGAGAGTAAAACAAATGTGGGCACATCTTGATTGGGAGAATGAAGTTTCTTTTTGTGTCACGTCACATACTACTAGATAGATAACATACTAGGCTTTGTAGGCCATATAGTCTCAGTCACAACTACTCGACTAGGCCATAAAAGGAGAAAAAGGAGCCATGCATGGGTCATTACAAAAGCTTTAAGATACATTAAAAAATCAAGAAATATAAAAGCCACATGGAAAGGAAACAAATAGGCCCTCTCAGCAACACCAAAAAGCTGAGCCAGTTGAAACTTGGACAGGTGAACCAGAAAGGGTGCTATTGACTATGTTTCTTGGAAGTGAAATAATGGATCATAACATACTTAGTCTCAAAACTTTTTCTTTTTTAGAGACAGAGTCACACTTTGTTGTCCTCGGTAGCGTGCTGTGGCGTCACAGCTCACAGCAACCACCAACTCTTTGGCTTAGGCAATTCTCTTGCTTCAGCCTCCCCTAGCTGGGACTACAGGCATCCGCCATAACACCCAGCTATTTTTTTTGTTGCAGTTTGGCCAGGGCCAGGTTTGAACCCGCCACCCTCTCCTGGTGCCCTACTCACTAAGCCACAGGCACTGCCCCCCCCCCCTTTTTTTTTTTTTTGAGACAGAACCTCAAGCTGTTGCCCTGGGTAGAATGCAGTAGCATCACAGCTCACAGCAATCTCCAACTCCTGGGTTTAAACAATTCTCGTGCCACAGCACCCAGCTATTTTTCGGTTGTAGTTGTCGTTATTGTTTGGCACGCCCGGGCTAGATTCAAACCCGCCAGCTGTGGTGTATGTGGTTGGCGCCTTAGCTGCTTGAGCTATAAGCGCAGAGCCATCTCAGAACTTTCATAGTGACCTATGTACATAAACAGATTTGTGGCTCAGTTGCAATAAAGCTTTATAAAAACAGGTGGACCAGAATTGGCCAGTGGACCACAATTTGCGAGCCCCTGCCCTAGAGCTCTAGGCAGATTTTTACTTTCTGTATCTCCCTAATACCTCAAGTCCTTATAACAAGGTTTTGTTTTCTTGCATTTCTTCCCAGGTCCCTGTGAGTGTTGGAATAGCTTTCCAATAAAGTATCAGTCTATTAAGAACCAACATTTATTACTTTTTTTTTTTTTAGAAATTATTTACTACAGAGAACTCTTAATGGTTGGTTGGGGGGTTTAGTATTGTTTCCTTAGAGAATAACAAGTTTTTTTCTCCTCATTCAGACCCATTAAAAGTTATATTTATTGCCCTTATTCTAAAGGGTGCCAGACAGCGTGCTGTTTTGTGTTTGCCTTTTATAGTTGGTCCTTTTATCATTTAGGGTTTTTTTGTTTGTTTTTGAGACAGTCTCACTCAGTTGCCCTGTGTAAAGTACCATGGAGTCATTCATTATACCTCAAGAAAGGTATAATGCAGCCTCAAACTCTTAGGCTCGAGAGGTCCTCTTGTCTCAGCCCCCGTGAATAGCTGGGATTATTAAGTGCCTGCAGCTAATTTCTTTTTCTAGTTTTTGTAGAAAACTGTTGCTCAGGCTGGTCTTGAACTCCTCAGCTCAAGCAATTCACCCACCTCAGCCTGCCGGAATGCTGGGATTACAGGGGTGAGCCACTGCGCTCAGCCTGCTGACACTGCTTATTGCTATCTCCTGACTTGCCTGTAATAGTGCCTCTGTCCTCTCACCTCTTAACTTGCCCTTAAAACTTAATAGATCTAGGATTGAAATATTAGTACACTGGATATAATAACAAATGAAGATCTGAGTAAAATTCATGGACATTTTCCTATCCCCTTCAACTACTCAGAAAAGTTTTCTTGGGTCAAGGGGTTTGTTTTGTTTTTTTTGGTTTTTGGGTTTTTTTTGAGACAGAGCCTCAAGCTATCACCCTGGGTAGAGTGCTGTGGCATCATAGCTCACAGCAACCTCCAACTCCTAGGCTCAAGCGATTCTCCTGCCTCCACCTCCCAAGTAGCTGGGACTACAGGTGCCCTCCACAGCACCCGGCTATTTTTTGGTTGTAGCCATCGTTGTTGTTTCAAGGGCACAGGCTGTATTCGAACCCGCCAGCACAGGTGTATGTGGCTGGCACCTTAGCCACTTGAGCCCTAGGCATCAAGCCTTGGGTCAAGTTTTTATTGGCAGACCTTAAGTATTTTAGATAAATGCAACTCATGATTTCACACAAATAAGGTATTGCAACAGAATTTCAAGATTTGATAAAATCAGAAGAGTTTTGTATCATGAGAGTCTGGTAATGTGTCAGTTTTTTCTCAAAAATTACAAAAGAAGAGTATATTTTAGAAGTTCCAACTCTGAGTCCCTCTCCCTTTTCTCCAATCTATATTGACTGTCTTCCCTGAAAATAGCTACATTGCCACATTTAATATTTTATTATATTTCATCCTCTAGTGTTTCACCTCTGTGTTCAAATTAGAATTATAAGCTCGTTGAGATTGAGGACTGTGTTACAAATCTCTGGATTTTTTCCTTCACTATGACCCCAGAGCCTCAGACTGCTTGATACCCATCAAATTCTTACTTGCCATTTGATTACTCAAACATTAAAACTTAAGATTGAACCAAATTTATTACACTGTGATAAATTTCACTTATCATACTGTGAAAAGAACTGGTTTTAATAAATTTATTCCAAATTTATATTTCTCTAGACTATTGCTAGCAGAAAAAGACATAGTTCTCTGGGAAAATAGATGTAGGAAAGGGAGGAACCTAGTTAAAGGTTAGTAACCTAACACCAAGGTTGCAAAGAACTTGATGTTTTTTCTTAATACACAAGGCTGACTTTAGCAGCCAATTGAATATAAAGTTTTACCTATTGAGAAGATGCATCTGGTTGCTTATGTTTCTTTGGTTTAAGAGTTGTTTTTAATCCTTTTCTTCAGAAAAAGTTGGAATGTCTAAAAAGCCTGGACCTCTTTAACTGTGAGGTTACTAACCTGAATGACTACAGAGAGAGTGTCTTCAAGCTCCTGCCTCAGCTGAACTACTTGGATGGCTATGACCGAGAGGACCAGGAAGCCCCTGACTCAGATGCAGAAGTGGATGGTGTAGATGAAGGTGAGTGGGCTCAGCATCCACTGAACTGGGTTCCTGCCTTTCCAGGATCCTACTGAATGTTCTTGTCTTGAGGAAAACAAATTATATCTATATACAATTATAGACGTTCCATTAAATTTGGAGCTGGGGCCTATTTAATAAGCTTTTGGGGCATTGAAGCCTTAAATTTGTTCAAGATAAAAATAATTAGGGCGGTGCCTGTGGCTCAAGGAGTAGGGCTCCAGTCCCATATACCAGAGGTGGTGGGTTCAAACCTGACCCTGGCCAAAAACAACAAAAAAAAAGGTTAGCAAATGGTCTTTGAATTTGGAGCCTAGAGAGCATAGAATGTACTCTATCCCATTGATGTACTCAGAACAGTGATTTTCAACTGGTATGCCATGGAAACTTTTAAAGACCATTAATTAAATTATTTTCAAAAAATGTTAAAAGCACAGTGAGTATATTGTTTATTACCTTTTTTAAAATTTTGATCAACATAATTAAAGTGTGCTGCGGAAGTTTAACTGTTGGTTCAAGTGTGCTGTGAGATTTAAAAGGTTGAAAAACACTGACTTGGAGTGTACTCATAGTTTGTTGTCTCCTAGCTATTCCCCTTCTTGGTTACTGCCTCTTTATCCTTACCAACTCAGCGTTGTCTACACCTCCAGGAAGCATTTCTTGATACCCACTGGCAAGTTTAGGTTCCTGTGCATGTTAGACTGCCCTCTGGCTTCCTCCTGCGGCCTTGCAGCTCCATTATCTCTTCCTGTTATGCTACAATTATCTTCTTAGGGGGGAGGCTGTCTTTTCTGTCTTTAATTCACATGGCATGGCACTTAGTAGGTACTAGGTACCTGTTATAGCCAAAATAAAAATAAAATAGTTTTCCTGCCATTAATATATGACCAGAGTTTAAAAAGGTAATGATTTTAAGGTACTATACTGTCAGCTTCCATTTTTCATTAATAAGGAAAATAATGTCTAATTATAATATGGAATTGAAATACTTCCCACTATTTTTGGCATTTGATCAAGGTTTTTATATATCTGTTGTCTATAAAAATCTTTTTATATGTATATTTTCTAGCATGAATATTCCTCCTGATCAGCTCATGTTTCTTATTGCACTGACTCGTTTATTGAGACTTGGTCTCTTAGAATTCCTGATGTTGCTGGACTTAATGCTACTCTCTTTGAAGCATTTTTTTCCTATGACAGACTAGAGAAAAGATGAAATGTTACTTTAAAAGTCTCAAAAATTGAGGAGTAAAAACATCAGGCAGGGTATAATTGATGGCCTGGTACTCTGGAAACATTTTTTACAGTTTTTCAGCAGAGGCAAAAGTTAATGAGTTATAGGTGGTATGATAAATGGACAAAAGAGTAGGACATCTGACCTACTTTTTTTTTTTTTCCTAATTCATAACCATGTACATTGGCTCAGCGCCTGTGGCTCAGGTGGCTAAGGCGCCAGCCACATACACCTAAGGTGGCGGGTTCGAATCTAGGCTGGGCCCGCCAAACAACAATAATGATAGCTGCAACCGAAAAAAAAAAAAATAGCCAGGCGTTATGGCGCATGCCTGTGGTCCCAGCAACTTGGGAGGCGGAGGCAAGAGACTCGCTTGAGCCCAGAAGTTGGAGGTTGCTGTGAGCTATGCCATAGTACTCTACCCAGGGGGACAGCTTGAGGCTCTGTCTCAAAATAAATAAATAAAATGTTACATGGCAACATGTAAATTGCAAATGTCATTTTTTTAAGTTTATAGTTTTCTATTGTTGTGTTAACCTTAACCATTCTTTGTAATTTTGATGAACAAAATTATTTTAACCATTTATACTCCAGGACATTTGAATGCCTAAAAAATAAAAGACAAAATGAAAAACTGCCTATCTAACAGGTTTAAGTAATCAAATAAGGGAACAAGATAGAGAGTGACCAATGGACAAAGAAAAACTACCATCTAAAATCAGAACTGCAGTGAAGATTTGGATAAATCATACAGATCGTGTCCAACATACTCGTAAATACTAAGTATAGTGCTGCCACCTAGCAGGCAAAGCTGTTTATGACCAACTTCAGCTCTGAAAGGTTATATACATCTTGTAGAAAATAAGGAAATGCCAAATTCTCTTTACTGACAATGCTCTACCAAATAAAGCTTTAGGACTACTTGCTAAGTATGATAACAGCTAATAAATAAATAAATACTTAAATTCTACAACAAAAAATATACTTCTAAAATAGCCACTGAGAACTGAAACAACAGAACTAGTGCTAGGAGGTTCAGAGGTTTCCTAGTGCAAACTTTATTCCATTTTAAAAACAGGCACTCTGTACAAGATCCAGGACTCAAATACAGTCTCTGGGCAGAAACACAGGCAATGTTCAATTGTACCCTGTAGTTCAGGGGTCCTCAAACTTTTTAAACAGGGGGCCAGTTCACAGTCCCTCAGACTGTTGGAGGGCCGGACTGCAGGCCCCAGGATGAGTCGGCTGCTAAGCAGGACAGGCAGCGGCGGTTAAAACACCTGGCAGGCTGAATAAATGTCCTAGGCAGGCTGCATGTGGCCCACGGGCCGCAGTTTGAGGATGCCTGCTTTAGTTGCTCTTCCACTAAATCTATCTGGAAGCTCAGTGAAGTCTAAATAAAGTGAGAAAGACAGAGAAGTACATATTGGGCTACATTACAGATAGAGGTTTTAAGAGTGTACTTAATAGTTCTTCCGTCAATGGTATTTGAGCATATAGATTCTAATAAGCAATGGCCCTAATCCTCTATGTTACAAAAGCAAAATCACCCACTTAAATTTCATCACCCCAACAATTTTTCTGGCCTACATAGGACATCTCTACAGAGACCCAAAGTAAAAGATAGGTGAATACATGTACAGACAATCCCAAGGTTCAAATTATGATTTTTTGACTTCACAACAGTGTAAAAGCAATATGCATTCAATAGGAAGCAGTAGGATACTCTTAGAATACCAGACAGCAGCAGTGAGCCACAGCTCCCAGATGACCATACCATCACTAGGGTAAACAACTGATACTCCACAATGTACAGCGTTACCAAATGATTTTGCCCAACTATAGGCTAATATAAATGTTCTGAGCATGTTTTAGTAGGCTAGGTTAAACTATGATGTTCATTTAAGTTAGGTGTATTAAATACATTTTCAACTTAAAATAGGTTTATCGGGATGTAACCCCATCCTAAGTCAAGGAGCATGTGTATCTAGCTGGGACACTATCCACAAAAAAATGGAGAATACATACACTGTTCCAGCAGGTCAAAGACAGCGGACTAAGGGAAGACCACAATGAGCCTGGAGAATACATCACTGCTGGGAAGAGCAGGCTGCTAAACTGATGTCCATAGACCAGAAAAGAAGATAAGAACGACCATATCTTATGTACATGCCATTTTTCCCTGATAAAAGGTATAAAGTCCTATCATTTTACTGCATCTGAATGTTCTCACCTAAATAGGTTCTGCCAGCCTAAGCATAAGTGAAAGATTACATATGGCTACTGGACAAACTTTAGTAGCTAAAGAGACCCTCACAATCACCCTGTCATTCCCTGGCACATAGATACTGTTATATTGTTACACAATAAAAAAGCCCAACACCTACAGAGTAATAGCATAACACAAGGAAGCTAGTATAGAGCCATTTAATGGAACACAACTGAGATACATGTAAATGAAAAGACATTGGCTTTGCCTCAAATTAGTTATAAAATCTGGGGCAGAAGCAGTGTACTATGGTAGTACACAATTGAGTGTGTCTGGCACTGTCACGACCACATAAATGACCACGAAGACATGGATTGACAGTACACGCTGCAAGAGGTGAGGCTAACCATAGGTGCAGGAGAGCCCCAAGCACTTCTCACAGAGCCCTTTTATTGAGAAGATACATAATGGGTAGAAAGATTACTAAGCAAAGACATGTGAGGGCTGCGTGCTCAGGGAAATGATCTCATAGATGCCAAGAGAGTATGTACTCAAGGAAATGATCTTCAAGGGTGGTAAGGGAAATGATCTCCAAAAATACTACATGCAATTTTTCTCCACTAATCCTTGAAGGAACTGCCATAAAATGCTTAATGTTTAACATTAGCCTTACTATTACAGGACTAAACTTTGCTCCTCCAGGATCACTGAGTTACTTGGTGGCCTCTTGCCTTCTAAGTCACAAGAGATTTCCAGGCTTGCCAGGAGAATGTCTTGTTCTCAGTAATTCCTCAGATGAGTTATGATATTGGTGGCTGTTGTAGTAAGTATGATGTTTAATCCTCTATACAGCACTGGATGCATGGGTTTACAGACACTGAAAACACTTAACCAACAGTTAGAAGAGTAAAGTTCTTAGACCCAATCTGCCCCTAACTAGCTAGGGTTTAAACCAAATCAATTCACATCTCTAGTGTACAATTTCATTATCTGTTTTGATCAGTGTACTATTTCCAGAGTGTGTTCCACAGATAACAAATAAAAAACAAAAACGGTAATATACTAGTGTTTCATGGTCAAGTAGGTATAGGGGGAATGTACCCACTATAAAATCACCAACTTTGACATTTACAACGTGCTTTAGTACAGTAAAGGCTCTAAGAAGCGCTCTAGTTACAGATCTATTTAGATATTTTACATTTTTTCCCAAGGCAATGAACCACTATACCACCTTTTCCTCTAATAAATATTAACAGTGCAAAACATACTTTGCTGCCCTTTGAAAAATAAAACATAGAATTGCCATATGATACAATAATTCTATTTTTTATATATACTTCTAGCTATACACCTGCAAGAACTGAACACAGGGACTTGAACAGATATTTGTATGCCTATGTTCACAGCAATATTATTCATAACAGCCAAAAGGTGGAAGCAACCCCAAATGTCCACGGATGGATAAATGAAATGTGGTATATACAAGGGAATATTATTCAGCCTTAAACAGGAAGGAAATCCTGACACATGACACAACACAGATGAACCTTGGTGACATTATGGTAAGTGAAATAGGACACAAAAAACAAATACTGTATGATTCTTCTATGAGACACTTAAAATTGTCAAATTCATAGAGACAGAAAGCAGAATAGTGCTTACTGGAAGCAAACAGAATGGGAACTTAGTATATAAAGGGTACAGAGTTTTAGTTTAGGATGCCAAAGAAGTTCTGAAAATGGATAATGGTGAGGGATGCATAAAAGTGTTAATGTATTTAATGTCACTGCCACTGAAACGTACACTTAAACATGGCTAAAATGGGCCAGGTATGGTAGCTCATACCTGAAATCTCAGCACATTGGGAAGCCAAAGCAAGAGGCTTGATTAAGTCCAGTAGATTGAGATCAGTCTAGGCAACATAGGGAGAACCTATCTCCATGAAAAATTAAAATGAAACAGCTGGGCATGGCAGTGCTCACCAGCAGTCCTAGCTACTTGGGAGGCCAAGGAGGATGGCTTGAGCCAAAGAGTTCAAGGCCACAAGGAGCTATGATTATGCCACTGCATTCTAGCCTGGGTGACAGGGTGAGCCCATCTCAATAAACAAAAACAAAATAAATATGGTTAAAAATGGTAAATTTTATGTTATGTATATTTTACATAATGAAAAAAAACTTAAACATTATTAACAAAATACTGGATTAGTTTTCTCTTAATTCTAATCTTCCATGATTATAAAATCACTACATAACCAATATAAATTACCTTACCTCAGCTATGCAACAAATTGACCCCAAGGCTTCTCCGCGAAAACCGTAAGTTGTCAAGTTTTCAAGATCTTCGTGACTACTTATTTTTGAGGTATAGTACTTCACTGCCATTACAGGTGCATCAATAGCCTTTATACCTTCACCATTATCTCGCACCTCAATTTTATCAAATCCATAGTTTTCCTATAAAATGTTAAAAGAAAAACACTTTTAGTACATAAAAGTATTAAACTATTATGACATTCACAAGCAAAAAAAAACCACAATGAAAACAATTGTCATTTATTTACCTTGCATGGAAGCCTAACATTATGGAAATAAGAGTTTAAATTCTTTAGCTCTATTAATTCTAGTTACGGTGCAATGAACAAGTTCCTTGTTTTCTTTGGGCTCAGATTCAACTGTAAAATAAGGAGGTAAGTCTGATCTTGAAGGTTTCTTTTAATTGTTTCATTATCATGAGCATTTATGATAATTTGTTTAAACTTGACCCCCCCAAAATTTTCTGAATTATACATGCCTTTCATATGCACAAATCCCTAAATGAAAAAAAGAATACTATCACCAATAAAACAAACCCGTTCTACCTACCAAGACACCAACAATTATTATTCAACCAGATTTTACTTTCTTTTTTCAAAAAGAGTCTCACTCTATCACTCCAAGTAAAGTGCCATGGTATTAACATAGCTCATTGTAGCCTCAAACTTCTGGGCTCAAGCAATCCTCCAGCCTCAGCCTCCTGAGGTGCTGAGACTACAGGCACAAGCCACACACCTGGCTAAATTTTGAATTTTTTGTAGAAATGAGAGTCTCTCTCGTGCTTAGGCTGGTCTTGAATTCCTAAGCTCAAGCAATCTTCACCCTCTCAGAGTGCTAGAATTACAGGCTAATTCTGTAATCAGGCACAACCCGATTTTTAATATTTTCTCCCTTATTGCTCCCATAAAAAACTTAATATTTAGTACATAACCTTCTATAAGCCATCACCTAACAAAAATTGCTTAGAAACACCTCAGTGACTTTTTAATTCAAAAGTCAAGAAAATTCTTTTAAAAACTCAATTCATATCTTATTCTAATACTAAAAATATGAACATATGTTAAAAATATAATCTAAATTTCTTAAGTGACACACTTTCTACTAATACTATATCCTAAATTTGGTAGCTAACTTCTACCATAAGCCTGACTCTATAATTTTATGCATGACCATAGATGCTAATTTTGAAGGGGGGGAGAAACTTCCTGAAATAATAATGCTCTAATATTTAACATAATGCTTTTTTTTTTTCTTTAGAGGCAGAGTCTCACTTTATTGCCCTCAGTAGGGTGCTGTGGTATCACAGCTCACAGCAACCTCCAACTCCTGGGCTTAGGCGATTCTCTTGCCTCAGACTCCCAAATAGCTGGGACTACAGATACCCACTACAAGGCCTGGCTATTTTTTTGTTGTTCTTTGGCCAGGGCCAGGTTCAAACTGGACACCCTTGGTATATGGGGCGGGCACCCTACACCCTACTCACTGAGCCACAGGTGCCACCCACATAATGCTTTGGCTATTTGGGCGGGGCGGGGGGGGCGCATGTGGTGGTTCACACCTATAAACCTAGCACTCTGGGAGGCCAAGGTAGATGGATTGCCCTGAGCTCACATGTTTGAGACCAGCTTGAGCAAAAGCGAGACCCCACCTCTAAAAAAAATAGCCAGGCATCATGGGGGATGCCTGTAGTTCCAATTACTTGGGAGGCTAAGGCAAGAGAATCGCTTGAGCGTAAGAGTTGGAGGTTGCTGTGAGCTATGACGTCAGGACACTATACCAAGAATGACAAAGTGAGACTCTTATCTCAAAACAAATAAATAAAATAAAATGCCTGAAAAATATAAATTGTCTTTCTTTGGGTTTAATTAACTTTTTTTTTCAGGTTTATAAAGCTACATTATTTAAAAACAAAATACAGATTTGATATAGAAAAGCAGTTCTCCAAGTTCATTCCCTAAAGTAGCAGTATCAGTATCAATTAGAAACTTAGTAGAAATGCCAATTTTCAGGCCCTACCTAGAATCTAAAGTTCTAAGAGGATCCAGCAACTGTTTTAACAAATGGCTGTAAGTTATTCTAATGCACCCAAACATTGTGAGAACCAGTGGCATAGAGGAAAGATCTTGAATGGGTTTTAGTCAGAAAGACCTGGATTCCAGCCTCAGCACCACTACTTACTAATTATGTGACTTTGGGAAAGTTCTCAGAAGATTATTTACTTCTAAAATAGGTACAGCAGTAGTTAATACAGAAAGTTTTTGTAAGTTACTGGTATTTAATTTATATAGAGAGGTGGAGTGAGACAGAGAGAAAGAGAAGGAGGGGGATATCTCATTGAATCTTATTTGATAGATAAAAGGTTAGTTCCCTTTCTTAAAAAGATATTCCACCAGCATTACTTCTAATCCCATAATACTAGAAATAACATGAAAATCTGATAATTAGGAGACTTGAAAAAATGTATTTTGGGGTAGCGCCCACAGCTCAGTGGGTCGGGTGCTGGCCACATACATCCAGGCTGGTGGATTCAAACCCAGCTGGGGCCAGCTAAACAATGACAACTGCAACAAAAAAATAGCCGGCCGTTGTGGTGGTCACCTGTAGTCCCAGCTACTCAGGAAGCTGAGGCAAGAGAATTGCTGAAGTCCAAGAGTTTGAGGTTGCTGTGAGCTGTGACACCAAAGCACTCTACCGAGGGTGACATAGTAAGACTTTGTCTCAAATAAAAAAAAAAAGTATACTTTTTCTTTTAATTTTTTATTAAATCATAAACACATAGATCATGTATACACTAATGCATTTATGGGGTACAATGTGCTGATGTCATATAAAATTAGGAACACTGACATCGCACTGGTTTATACTTCATCTAAAAAAAAGCATTCTTATATTCAATAAAAAAAAAAAAGTATTCACCTTCCTGATATGTACTAGGCACTGCAGGCATTGAGGACACAAAAATAAAGCATAGAGGTAACATCTATGACCTAGCAATTTAAAACAAGGGAAACAGACACACTAACTGCAACAAATTATGATGAGTGTTGTAAGTCATATTAACTGAAATGATTTAGCTGGGCACAGCAGCTCATGCTTATAATCCCAGCAACTCAGGAAGCTGAGGGGGAACAGCCTGAGGCCAAGAGTTTGAGACTAAACTAGGCAACATAACCAAGACCTCAATTCTAAAAAAAAAAAAATTAGCTGGGCATAGAGGGATGTATCAGTAGTCCTACTTTCTTGGGAGACTACATGTCTGTAGTCCCACCTACTTGGAAGGTTATAGAAAGAGGACTGCTGAGCCCAGGTATCTTTAAAAAGAAAAAAAAAAAAGATTAAAAATGTAGCAACTATAAGTAACAATAATTTAGAAATAAGATTAAGTGGAAAAAATAGGATGCAAAGGGGAATATTTTATAATAAAACAAACGAATAACCACGGAATAACCAAGGAAAAACATTTGGACTTTAAGTTGATGTTTTAGGAGATGACAGAGTTCTAAGGAATGTGTTTTCTTCCATAATGTTCTTTAGTTTTACTATAATGTTGACTTAAATTAAAATGTATTTTTAAGAATTTACTTTTAAGAGAAATGGTCTGATGTCCGAAGAATAATTTGCTGGTACATAGGAAAAAAATAAAGGTTTAAGGAGAAAACACCTGTCCAGCCCATTTTCCTTTAAGATATTTGGCTTCTCAATGACACTCACGAGTTTAACATCTATGCTTGTGGCACCAGCATCCAAGGAGTTTTCAACGAGCTCTTTTACAACACTGACCACTGAAGTGATGATCTGAGAACTTGAAAGGAGGCGGACTGTTGCTGCAGGCAACTGTTTCATTCTAGCTGTTAGCAGAGGAGCTAGAAGACAAAAATGTAAGTTGTCAAAATAAGTATTGTTAAACAATCTTTCCTAAGTGAGCCAACAGCACTAACAGTATAATAATACCTCACATTTGTTAAGCTTTACAGTATGCCAGACTCTACTGCTTGTGAACACAATCTCTAACCATTTATTTCTTACCAATACCCTTTGGCAGAGGTACTATTATCATTTCGATATTATAGAACTACTGAGGCATAGAGAATCTAGGAAACTTGTCCAAGGTCATCCAGTTATTAAAAGGCAGACCTAAGATTTAAATATAGGCAAGTCACTTCTATTGCTTTGTAATCCAATTACCTTTTACAAATAAAAGTGACCCAAAGTGACTTCAAAAAATCCCTAACAATGTAAGGAGAAAATTGTTTTTTTTCTCTAATATATCTCAGGCTTTTTGTTAGGCTTTACTAGATAACCACAATTCTCAGTTTTCTTCTGAATTCCAATCCTGTATTTCCAACTGCCTGCTGAAATCACTAGCTCAAACTCAAGGCTTAACACAGTGGTTCTCAACCTTCCTAGTGCCTCGACCCTTTAATACAGTTCCTCATGTCGTGGTGACCCCCAACCATAAAATTATTTTCGTTGCTACTTCATAGGGGTCACCACGACATGAGGAACTGTATTAAAGGGTCATGGCATTAAGAAGGTTGAGAACATTTGGCTCCCTCAACCCCATAATGTTCCTTTTTTTTTTTTTTTTTAAAATGATGTAGGCACCACTGTTTTTTAAATTTAAAATTAATTTGAGGGTACACATTTTTAGATTACATTGTTCTCATTTCCAGGGTAAAGTTCCAGTTGTAAAAGAACCCCTCACCTAAGGGCTGGTGCTATACACCCTCTCATAGTGCCCATTAGGTCCTCTCTCCTCCCACTGTACTAGACTACATTTCTGTTTTATTGTTCATATAAGCACATAATTGCTTATATATTGGTTTCATATTAGTATTAAGTACACTGGACATTTTTCTTTCTTTTTTGAGACAGAGTCTCAAGCTGTCACCCTGGGTAGAGTGACGTGGTATCACAGCAACTTCCAACTCGTGGGCTTAAGCAATTCTCTTGCCTCAGCCTCCTAAGTAGCTGGGACTATAGGCACCTGCCACTATGCCTGGCCATTTTTTTGTTGCAGTTGTCATTGTTGTTTTAGCAGGTCTGGGCCAGGTTTGAAGCTGCCAGCCTCAATATATGTGGCCAGAGCCCTACCCACTGAGTGACGGGCGCCACCAGGAAATTTTTTTTCTATTCTTGAGATACTTTACTAAGAAGTTGTTTCAACTCCATCCAAGTAAACACAAAACATGTAAAGTCTCCATCATTATATAGCTGAATAGTACCCCTTGGTACATATACCACAAAATTCCTATCACAGTAAGCCATTTACCCTGACCCAAATCTGATCAATTCCTAAATCCATCAATTCTTCTCTCTGTATCTCTCACATTTAGTTCCTCCTTTTTATTCCCCTTCATTAATAGTCCAAGTTCCCAGCATTATACAACATAATTCCCTAATTAGCTTCTATGACTCCTGACCCTTGGATACTCAGTCTGTAACACCTATTAATTAAAATAATGATTATAAGAACAGAAACTACCATTTATTAAATATCTAATAAGCTAGACATTATGCTAAGCACTTTATATGTGAGATTGTATTTAAACTGCAAAACCATAAAATAGGCTGGGTACCACGGCTCACACCTATAATCCTACCACTCTGGGAGGCCTAAACAGGAGGATCACTTGAACCCAGGAGTTCAAGACCAGCAATAGCAAGACCCTGTCCCTACAAAAAATTTAAATTTAAAAATTACCCAGATATGGCTCAGTGCCCGTAGCACAGTGGTTACGGCACCAGCCGCACACACTGAGGCTGGCGGGTTTGAAATGGGCCACTAGCCTGCTAGACAACAGTGACAATTGCAACAAAAATAGCCAGGTGTTGTGGTAGACATCTGTAGTCCCAGCTACTTGGGAGGCTGAGGAAGAGAATTGCTTAAGCCCAAGAGTTTGAGGTTGCTGTGAGCTTGGATGCCATGGCACTTTACCAAGGGTGACACAGTGAGACTCTGTCCCATTTAAAAAAAAAAAAAATCAGCAAAGTATGATGGTGTATGCCTCACTCAGGAGGCTGAGGCAGGTGGTTTGCTTAAACCCAGGAGTTGATGACTGCAGGAAGCTGATGATGTCACTCTACTACTATAACTTGGGCTACTATGTACTATGTGTAAAAATGATAACTTATAATTATTATGATAATTTAAAAGGCTAAAAAGACCTGAGTGATGAAGTAACGGGGCCTAGATACTTCTCATTAAAGATTTTTATCTATTTCCTTAGATGTCTGTGCCAATTATGTCTTTGTCCAAACTCACCACAGTAGATCACTCAAAGCACACACATTGGAATCAATAAAACAAGCATGTTCTGAAAAATTACTTAAAAACACTTAGTTAGTACTTAACACAATAACTAAGAAAATGCCATGAAGGCTACGTTAACCAGTTTGATGAAAATATTTCAAATTGTATATAAAACCAGCACACTGTACCCCATGACTGCATTAATGTACACAGCTATCATTTAATTAAAAAAAAATTTAGTCAGTAAATTACATTATGGTAATAACTGAAGAATGATAAGAACAGTTGTGCTATAATGAGTATAATATATGTTTTGTTTAGCTACAAAAGACCAGGTGGCACTATCACCTTGGGATATGGATGATGACAAGGTCAATCTTGTACCTTACCAACAGTCTTGCTTTACCATCATTAGTCATTCATATGTTTTAATGAATCATCTTTTTCAATCACTGAGGTCTTTTGGACTTTAGATATCTAGACTCCAGAATTACTGTTAACCTGAACTAGCTAGATACCAGACATGTCAGATAACTACTACGTTGGTGCAAAGGCAAGTATGGTTTTGGACCATGAATTTGGACTAGGCTCAAACACATTGTTATTCATCAAAATAGGAGCTTACAACCAACACATTGTTGCCAACGAGAAATAAGTTTGTTTCTTCCCGTAGCATAAAAACCCATGCTTCGAGATTCCATGAACTTCTGAAAAGCATTTTCTGCATCCTGCTGGTTGTGGAAGCATTTTCCATGCAAAAAGTTGAGATGCTAGAGCAGTGCCTGTGGCTCAAGGAGTAGGGCACTGGCCCTGTATACCGGAGGGTGGTGGGTTCAAACCTGGCCCTGGCCAAAACTGTAAAAAAAAAAAAAGTTGAGACTCTAGAAGTGGTAGTCAGTTGGTGAGAGGTCAGGTAAATACGATTGATGATTCTTGGCCCAATTCATTCAACTTTTGATGCAGTGGCTATGTGACATGCAGGCAGGTGTTATCAGAAGCAGGCTCTGGAGTTTTCCTTGATTTGTTGAGCATTCTTTTCAGATGTAATGGTTTTGCTGAGATTCAGAAAGCTGTAGTGAATCAGACTGGCAGCAGATGACCACTAAACAGTGACCATGACCTGTCTTTGGTGCAAGTTTGGCTTTAGGAAGTGCTTTGGAGGTTCACAGCGATTCAATAACTGAGCTGGTTTTGGCTGGTTGTATGAAATCCACTTTTCTTCATACATCACAATGTGATGGAGAAATGGCTCGCAACTGGTTCACCACTGTTGCATAGAATAAGAGAGAACGTGACACTCAAAACAATGACTGCTCTGACATTTGATCAACTCATGAGGTACCCACTTAATCAAGCTTTTCACCTTTCCAATTTGCTTCAAAGGTCAAACAACTGGAGAACGTTTGATGTTGAGTTCTTCAGCAACTTCTCATGTAGTTGTCAGAGGATCAGCTTTGATGAGGGCTCTCAATTGGTCATTGACAACTTCTGACAGCCAGCTTCTAGGCTTCTCATCTCAAGGCTCTTCTCTCCTTTGCAAAACTTCTTGAACCACCACTGCACCGCACATTCCTTAGCAGTTCCTGGGCCAAATGCACCTTTGACGTTCTAAGTTGTCTCTGTTGCTTTATGACCCATCTTGAACTCAAATTAGAAAATCACTTTAATTAGTTTTTTGTCTAACATCATTCTCTAACCCACAATCAATAGAAAATAAATAGTACTAAGTCATTAGCACAAAAACATAAAGTGAGAAATACACATTAAAACGATGTAGAATATAACCACACTTGAAAATGTATTCCAGTATCAAATAGCACATTTCTAAAAAGCAAAAATTGCAATTATTTTTTTACCAACCTGATATATTATTCTGCCTAACATATCATTTTAATCACGTGGCTCCCCAAAGCCAATAAAAAAAGCTCAAATCTCTAAGCTGGCATTCAGGGTTCTTCGTATGATAGATCCAACCTGTAGATCCAAAATCTCTAAGCAGAAACTTCTTTTAACGATGGAAACCATTGTTCAAACGAATAAAAAAAACCCAAAAAATCTCATGTGGAAATTACATATATAAAACATGCAAGGAATGGGCTTGCATCTGCCTTAATGCCTAATTTCAGAAAGGATTATTGGAAAATACTTGACAACACGCAATTCTTCCACAGAGTTAAGATTTTCCTAGACAAAGAAATGGGGACAGGGGAGACTATAACTACTTCTTTATTTACCATGACTATTTACATGCTCATATGACGTTTAATCCTATGGAATCTAAGTTCAAACAAAATAGCAATGCCGGCTCGGCACCTGTGGCTCAATCGGCTAAGGTGCCAGCCACGTACACCTAAGGTGGCGGGTTCGAATCCCAAGCCCGGGCCCACCAAACAACAATGATGGCTGCAACCAAAAAATGGCCGGGCGTTGTGGCAGGCGCCTGTGGTCTCAGCTACTTGGGAGGCGGAGGCAGGAGACTCGCTTGAGCCCAGGAGTTGGAGGTTGCTGTGAGCTCTGATGCCATGGC
>CAUYQV010144581.1:0-15561 GCA_963574575.1 Galagoides demidoff | reverse complement strand
GCCTGTGGTCCCAGCTACTTGGGAGGCGGAGGCAGGAGACTCGCTTGAGCCCAGGAGTTAGAGGTTGCTATGAGCTGTGATGCCATGGCACTCTACCCAGGGGGATAGCTTGAGGCTCCGTCTCAAAAAAAATAAATAAAAATAAAAATAAAATCTACCATTTAAGTATTTATCCAACTTGAGTTAATTTTTGCATATGATCAGAAACAGGAATCCAGTTTCACTGTCCTGCATATGTCAATCCAATTTTTCCAGCACTATTTACTGAATATGGTGTCTTTTCCCCAATGTACATTTTTGTCAAAGATCAGCTGCTTATAGGGACATGGTTTTATATCTGGGTTTTCTATTCTATTCCATTGCTCTCTGTGGCTACTTTTATGCCAGTATCATGATGTTTTGGTTATTATAAGTTTGCAGTACAATTTGAAGTCAGGTAATGTGACGCCTCCAGTTTGTTCTTTTTGCATAGGATTGCTTTGGCCACTCTGATTTGCTATTGTTGTTGTTGTTCCATATTAATTTTAAGTTTGTTTTTTTCTAATGCTGTAGAAAAATGAAGTTGATATTTTGATAGGAATTATATTGAATATGAAGATGGCTTTGGGTGGCATGGTCATTTTAACAACATTGATTCTTACAATCTGTAATCATGGAATTTTTTCCCATTTATGCCATCTATTATTTCTTTCATTAGTGTTTGGTAGTTTTCCCTGTAAAGCTCTACTACTTCCTTGGTTAAATATATTACTAGGTCCTTTTTTACAGTTATTGTAAATTGAATTGAGCTCATGAGTTACTTCTCAGCACAGTCATTGTTGGTGTATAGAAATGCTATTGATTTTTTAATGTGAAACTTTATTGGTTTCATTTATCACATCTAGGATTCTTTTGGAGGAGTATTTAGGGTCTTCTAGGTATAAGGTCATATCATTAGCCAGCAGAAATAATTTTTTTTCCTCTTTTCCAATTTGGTTGCCCTTAAGTATTTTCTTTTGCTTGATTTTCTCTAGCTAGAACTTTCAGTACTATGTTGAATAGAAGTTGTGACAGTGGGCATCCTGGCCTTTTGCCAGGAAAACCTATTTTTCACAAAGGGATATGCTAGAACTATTATAATACTAGTATTACATGGAATGTACTTTGTTTTAGTACATTTTAGTCTAGAGCCTCTGAGAAACTATGAATAACAGTGAGTTTGGTGTAACTTTAGGTATAATTAATGGCCAAAGTTAAATACATAAACCCCACTATATGTATGTACACACACATACTAATAATTAAATCCTAAAATATTGCCAGAAATTGTGATCAAATTAACCATAATTGTTTCTTTCAAGCTCTTCTGAGTGTGCCTGCTCATATTTCTTCTGTATTGAAGCCACACATGAAAGCCTGTGCATTTATTTCTACTAGGAACCATTTTTCTTCAGGTTCTTATAATCTCAGCAATCTCCACATGTAATACTATTAACAAAGCATCAGCCATAACTGTGGTAAAGTTGCACATACACAGTCATATCTCCACTCTCTGAAATTAGCCAGGCCACTCAGCAACAACAACTATCTCTCTTACTTGCGTCCAAATCTTCTCCATTGCCTTTGCATACTAACTCTGAGAAGTTAATTCTCCCATGTCCTCCTATTTTCATATATTTTTGCCCATGTTTTATGTGCATATATGATTTACTATCACTGCCTTCAGATTTTTCAGTTTTGTTCATGGTCCTCCATTTAGCTACTTGCTTCCCAGAATCAGTGTTGTCCATAAAGTATTAGTCACAGAATTATGAAACAGGAATATCTTATCACTTACTTATGGGAGAAAAGGAGATTACTTAGGAGTATTAGAAAGAAAATATATTGGACACCTCTGATTCCATCATTTATTCTGATCACTGTTGGAGTAACCGAAGTCGCACCTGGGTATACTGCCAGTATCTCACCTCATCTGGGCTTCCTTATCTGGGCTTCTATGAGGCTACTTCATGATAAAGCTCTGTGAACCCAGGTGCATTTGCATATATGCAACCGGAAAAAAATGAGAATTATGCATAGGTAGCCCTTGGATAGAAGAGCTACTTGGTAAATACTTCTTCCTGTGTTCCTTAGGCAGAAAATTCTAAAGTCTATGCTATGCTAGGGGTCAGAAAATCTCAACAAAACCAAGGCCCAGTCATTCGTGGTGGTAGTAACTTGATTGTGTTTCTCTTTATTGCTTTTCCTCTTTCTGTGTCACAGTCTCTTACTGCTATTCCTCAGGATTGCTGCACAAATAAACTACCGGAAAGCAAGTCCTTGTATGTGGCTTTGCCACTGGGGAAACTTGGGCCAGGACAGGAAGTATTATGACCTTCAAGTTGTGTTCAAAGTGGCACTCATTCTTAGCTCTTTATTCAAGCAGGAAATGAGTTTCTTTGCCAAAAAAAGGATGTAAAATACAATCTTCAATATTCCAATATCCATCGACCCTTCTGGTCTCATGACGAAAATGCAGCTGCCAAACCGAACACAGATAGAGACAGAAAGGACACAGTGCACTCAGAACAGGAACATAAACTGCGGGATCATAGCTATTACGCAGCCGAAGGCAGAACATAGCTTAGAATAGCAGAGCTTTAGATAGAAACCAATTGATAAACCATGGGCCACAATGGAATAATAGGAATAATAATGATAATTTAGAAAGTTTTTTTTTTTTTTTTTACCTCTCTTCTAAATCCAGAAGTAGCCGGCCCAGTATAAACTATATGAGACAAAGCACTGTGGTACATCGCCACAATATCTAGGTTGGACCAGAATAATTACCGTGCCACAAAGGCCAGTGGGATGATGAACTTGTTGAAACTATTTTTCACACATTTATTATATAAATGTATATGACTGACATTGTAAAGCTATGTGCAGACACCCTTTAAAATACTTTAGACTCTCTCTTAAACTATAAAATCGGAGTACCATATACTAATTATACTATAGAGATCCTGGGTTTATTCATCTGATCTATTTCAGGGTATTTTTAGATGTTAAGTAATGGGGGGGACCCCAACAGCTTAAACTACATTTAAGAGTCCGAAAATATTTTCTGTCTCACAAAAAGAAGACTGGATGTGGAGCGTTTCAAGGTTAATTGACCCGGCTGCTCAGCAATAATAAGAAAGACCCAAGTTCTTACTGTCTTAGACTCCCCCAGGCTTTCACCTTCTTTCTCACACTGGTAACAAAAAGCTACAGTTTTCCCCAGTGTCATTTGTCATTTCCACAGGTGCTAATGTCCAGTTGTGGAAAAGTTACCTGAGCTTTTTTTTTTTTTTTTTGAGTGTGAATTCTTTTGCCTTGAAACTGATATTTCACTAGCACATTTTGATCACATGCCTAAAACTAAACCTGCTTCTGGCAATGGGATTGAAATCCTGATGAGTAATTTAGACTAACTGTCTGAACTCTCATGCATGTTGAGGAATCAAACCCAATGTCCAGGACACAAATTTTACATGGTACATAAGAGTCAAAGGCTGTTATTTCCAGAGTTAACACAAATGAATAAAGACACCCCCTGCCAAAAAAAAAAAAAAAAAAAAAAACAAATGAAGCTTGTTTGACTCCACCCAACAGCACAAAATTACCTGGATCAGACAGATTTCTAGCGCCGTTCTCTAAATCAAAGTCTTTTCTGCAAGACCGGATCATTATCTGAACATCGAGAAGAATGAGGTTGCCATAAACAACACTTCTTTTTTGTGTTTATTGGCTTCCATGTCACAAAGTTACACGCTAGAAACGCTCTTTGAAGTTCAAAAGAGGACAAATCAATAGCTGATGTAATGAACCTATCTCATGCCTTTTAAATTATATCCTTTTATAATCGACGTATCCCATATTTTTGATTGGCTGAAATGTAATATCCGTCTAGAAGTCTAATGGTTGGCTCGAGGTCAAGGTTATTGTGAAAGAACACTTTACTAATGTACCAGTTGCAACTCCTACTGTGATGAAGTTCTGACATTATACTGGGGGCTTCTTTCCAGCTTGAATCTTCTGTCATTTTGACAATTGAATCTCATTTGCAAGGAAAGGATAAAAAAGACAAATCTACATCTTGACGTCTTCTGACACGTCTCTGGAGGTGATGAATCCCTGTTTTGGGTAAGGCTTAAAATAATTGAGCAACGGAAAGTAAATTAGGGAACAGTTTTCACAGTCGCTCCAGTCTTAACAGTCTGTTAAAGCATCTTGTCAGGTTACAAAACAATGATTTAAATCCCAAATGTAACTCATCTTTCACCCATGGGGGGTGGTTACACATGCATGCTTAGACACTTGCCATGCATAGATCAGAGATATTCTCCCAAGGCTCTGGGATCTGCCATGTTTTTCTTCCTATATTGGTAAACAATGTGAAAGAAATATCCATATTCAAAAATCCAACTTACTGTGATACAACGAATACATGTTTGTTATATTTATATCATTATTTCAAACTAATTTGATTGACATCCTATAAAAAAAAAGTAACCTCGAAGAGTGGTCCCCTGAGCTCCTGCCCTGCCACAGACCACACAAGATGACCGGCTATTTGTCTTCAGAGGTCTTTTTGTTTTGTTTAGTTTTTACATTTGTGTGTTAATGATTTATTATGTGTCTATACCTATGAAGTGATTATTTTTTATTTCAATTCAAAACTGTATCAAACACCAAGTTTCTTGGATTGTTCCTGATTTGTTAAATAAACAAATAAATAAATGGATAAAAAATTGTGTTTCTTACAATATGCCCCACATATGTATTCTCCACTGATATTTCTTCCTTAAAATAAAAATAAATGATACTCTGGTTTCTCTTTAGCTCAAATAAATCTTTCCTCTTTTACTAAAATAAAAATAAGTCTATAATTTATAAACAGTCAACCTGTATACTATTTCTCAAAGAACTAGAAATAAAATTATCACTCAGTCCAGTCATCATACTGCTGGGTATATGTTCAAAGAAAAAGAAATCAATTGAAAAATACTTCTATGTCTATTACAGCACTATTCACAGTACTAAAGATATGGAATCAGTCTAAATGCCCACTGATGGATGAATGGATAAGGTAAATGCAGTGTGTATACACAACGTGATACTACTCAGCCATATGAAAGAATGAACACATGTCTTTTGTAGCAACCTAGATGGAATTGGAGGTCATTATCTTAAGTGAAGAAAGCAGACACTGAAAGTCAGACATGCCTGTTCTCACTCACAAGTGCTAACGAATGTGTACACGTGGGCGTAGGGAGTGGAGTGATAGATAATGGAGACTTGGAAGGGTGAGGAGGTAGGAGGGGTGGATGAAAAGGACTTACTTAACAAGTACAATACATGGTATTTGGGTGCTGGATATCCTAAAGCCCTGACTTCACCACTACATAACCAATGCATGTAACAAAATCGCACCTGTACCCTATAAAATTTATATAAAAAATTAAATAAAATGAAAGGAACAGCTACATAAAGGTTACCATGCTTGACTTCAATCCTTCACAAATATTTTTGATCATTTGCTTCTAAGTGCTGAATAAACTATAATAAATAAGACAAATAAGGTCTTTTAGTCCCAAGATGACTTAACACTTCTAAATCCATCCATGTGGGCCCTTTGGATAAGAACCCTGATACAAATATTGATTCTTAGTTCTCCAACTATCTCCTTCCTGGGGGTATGTGGGTGTTCAGTGAGCTGGCAAGGAAGTTAGGGATTAACACAGCTAAAGCCCCAATGTGACTTTTAAAACAGAAAAGTCCATTATAGTATCACTTGCAAATTGTCTCCATCCCAGTGTCTTTGTCTTTGAAACACATTCAGCTACCTGGCATCATAACATGCCTCAGTAAAGTAAATTCTTCTTAGTCAAGTATCCCAAGAATGGAAAAACAGCTATGCAATGTACTTAAAACTAATATGCAGCCAGTAGATGATCTAATACACGCCCACATAAGAGAAAAGCTCAATTCAATTCAAGATGGGGAGAAGGTGAAAGAGGGGAGGGGGAGAAGGTGAACAAGGGGAAGGAGAGAGGGTAGGAGGGAGAGGAAATGAAAAAATGAACTCCTGCCTTTTGTAGCAACCTAGTGGTGTGCTCCCACTTAAGAGGCATGATGTGGGATTATACATCACACCTCCTAGCGGCAGGACACAACTACAACAGGGACTATACCTAACAAATGCAAACATTGTAATCTAATTTTTTTTGTACCCTCACATTAACCTGAAATAAATAAACTGGCATATCATCAAAAAATGCCATTTTAAAAGCATTGCTTAAAGAAGCAAAACAACCAAAGTACCCTACAACAGATGAATAGAGCAATAAATTGTGGTATACGTATATCATGGAATACTATTCGGCCATAAAAAAGGATACTTTGTAAGTTTTGTTACAACTTGGATGGATTTGGAGAACATTCTTCTAAGTAAAATACCATAAGAATGAAAATCAAACATCCTATGTACCCAATACTAAGTTTAACCTAAAGATTAACAATGTGCACAAATGAGAGACAAACTCCATTGAATTCAAGAAAGGAGGGGGTGACAAGTTCCCAGCGAATGAGGGTAAATGGCACACTTCCTGGGTGAATGTCACCACCACAACTTGGACTAACCCTAACCTTGCCAACATCGCAACCTAATCACATGTGCCCTCATGTTAATCTGAACATTTAACAAACGACGTGAAATAACACTATTCAACACCAAAATTGCCAATGAGATTTGTTGCCAATTAATTACCCTTTCTTCTGTTGAGTCAATGAGGAGAGAGTAAATGTCGCTTAGATATAGAAAAAGGAGCAAAAGCTGCGAAAAATAAGGAAGGAGATCTGACAGAATTCCATCTGTGCCAGTTTCCCAACTGCCCAGATAAAGGATGAGAAATTTTTATTTTACACAGATTCTGATCATTGCACGTAAAGGTAACTAGATAAAGGGGTAGCACTACATGTTATTACTTATAATCTGACGGTATCAAACACCGTGAAAACAGGGCAGTAGGCACTCTTTATACAAAAAGTATAAAAAAATTACGTCTTGGTCAGCTATTATATAGGATAGGCATTCTTTTAGATTCTTGAGATATGGCAATAAACAAAACAAAAATCCTTGCTCATGAAAACTTTATATCATTTAACCCCCCCCCCCCAAAAAACCCCTGGAAGTGAGTGCTGCTATTAATACCATTGCTCAGAAGTACTGTGCAATGGTCCTTAATGGTAATTAATTTGCCTGATGTCATATAGCTATTAAGTTCAAAGACAGGCTATGAACCCAAGTCTGAACGATACTAAGAGCTTGAATTCTTAATTCCTTTATATAGAAAACCCAATGGATAATGAATTCAAAATGACCACACACTGGTAGCAATTTCCTTAAAGATACTGAAATATAAAATTATGAAGATAATTGTAAAAAAATAAAATTAATCTCAGAAAATCAGCTACTTCCTGCTAGACCCCCCACACACACACACACACACACTTCAAAGGTTTACCACAGAAACAAACACTGCTGGCATTTTGAACTAAGCAGAAAGGACACGAAGCTATGAAGGCAGACAGACCTGGCTCTCTTCTTCTCAGAGTATTTAGTAGATGTGAGATGTTGAGCCATTCTCATGCCCTCAAACTTTCCTTTACTCACAGGTAAAAAGAAGCAGATAATACTACCTACTCTCAAGAGCTACTGTGCAGCTGAAGAAAAGAGGGTGTATGTATGTCCAGAGCTTAGCACTGTATGTAGTTCACACTCAGGAGAGCAGTGCTTTCCAGCTTTATTTTATCTCATGGCACACTTAAACTTCTAGTTAAATTTCCCATGGCACACTTAAATTATGTTCATCAAAAAAATAAATAAATAAAAGAATAAAAAAAATATGTTTACTGTGCTTTGAACTTCTTTCAAAAATAATTTAATTAATGATATTTAAAAACTTTCATGGCACACCTAAGATCCTATCCCGGCACCTTAGAGATTTGGCCTCTTTCCACTTTTCTGTCAATAAACACAGAAGGCAGAGGAACTACCTACGTTACAGATATAGATACCTGGAACATGAGTGAGGATAAATCATAGCGTTTTATAGCTCTGGCTTTTTCATAGTGCTAGCCATTTCTCAGGTAACCTTGAGAGGAGAGGTTTTCATCTTAAAGACAGGTGATTGGTTGCCTTTAACTTAATTTATAGGAACATAAAAGCATTCCTGTGTGTTGTGGGATAATTATCAAAATTTGTAGAGAATTACCTTAAACTAAAAGCAATTTTAACATCAAACTGGCTACGTTTCTTTCTGATAAATAATGCATTGAGGGAAATGTCAGGTGATACGTCTCACTTCCTAAACTTAAAAAAAAAATGATGACCATAACATTTATTTTTGTAGTTTATAAAGGTGAATTATAAATATCTGTGTGTATATGTGAGATATGTATGTGTGTGTTTATATAGATCGTTACAAAAGTTTTGAGATACACAAAAATCAAGAAACGTAAACCAACAAAGCCCTCCCAGCCACAAAGCTAAGCAAATTGAAGCTTGCACAGGTGAGTCTGAGAGGATGCCATCAACTGTTTCCTAGAAGTTAAATAATGGATCATAACACAGACCGGCTCAAAACTTCCCCAGTGACCTACACACCTGTACATATAGATGTATATGTATCTTAGGGACAATCTTCCTAAGTAATATACCAAACAGGGTAGCCATAACAGACAAGACGGGTAGATCTGACTTCATGGAAAATGAATGTTCCACATTCAAAACATTCAATAAGCAAAGCTAAAGAATATATTATAAGTGAGAAGAACACGTGATAATATAAAATGATTTTTGTTTTATATGCAGCTCTTAAATCACTAAGAAAACTATAAACTCTTAGGAAAAAGTGGGTTCTCTGCTTTATGCTGCTGTATCAGAATACAGCAGAGTGTGTAATTTATAAAAAAATCTAAATTTACTTGCTTACAGTTCTGGAGACTGGAAATTACAAGACGGAGGTGCCAGTTAATTCAGTTGTCTGGTGAGGGCTGCATCCTCACCCCTGGGAGGGGGAGGGGAGAGACACCTGTTTTCCCAGGGCAGAGGGGGGAAGGGCAAGCTCATGTAACACTGCAGGGAAAAGCCCTTACGACCCAAGCACCTTTTCAAGGCCCCTTTAATACTATCAGATTGACAACACCTGAAATTCGGAGGCCACACATTCAAACCACAGCAGGAAATAAAAGGCATTTTATACACAGAATAAAAACAGACAAACACATACAAATTACTCTGAAGTATTTGAAAAAAAATTTTACTCAATGAAATCAAACAAAAATAAATCCACTTCATCTATAAATAGATATCAAAAAACTAATTAATGGTCGACCTTACAACAGTGTGGGGAAATGGGCATTTACTATAAATAGGGTAAGAATTAGTGCATTCTGTCTGGATACTTCTAAATATATTATGAGGAAAGAAACAAAACAAATAAAGTGATTCAGTACAATAAACTCTCATTTGGGAAAATGTATACATATGTCTATATGAGTGTGAAGTGAAGAGATTTATTTTTTATGTTTACCTTGTGCCTTCATTGCTTTTTCATTTTTAAGTTATAAAAATGTATAAAAATAGGTGCTGTTAAAAAAGATACATTTGGATAGAAATTATCCAAATAATAGTGATAATGCATATACCTAATGGAAGATAAACTTATAATAATTATTAATATTTAAGAATATTAAATCCATGAAATATGTTTGAGATTTAAACTTAGAGACTAAGAAAACATTGATAGGAATTAATGACATGATTGCTGAAATAACAAATATTAATAAAAAGCTAGAATAATTTCCCAGATGGAGAGGGGAGAAAGGGGGAAGGAAGAAGGAGGGAGAAAGGGAAGGAGAAAGGGAAGGGGGAAGGGAAGGGAAGGAGAAAAGGGAAGGGGAGGGGAGGGAAGGGCAGGGAAGGGGAGAGGAGGGAAGAGAAGGGGAGGGGAGGGGAGCAATTTCATAGCTTCGCTAATGAAAGCCAGAAGGTCAGACAGCTAAGTTTGCAAGCATCCTAGAACAGTGCTCCATACCTTACCGCTGACTATCACTATGGTGACCTTCTAAGAAGTACTCCCTTGGAGTTCTGGTGACCCTGGTGATAATCAGCAATGAGTATGGAGCACTGTTTCTAGGAGGAGTTCAGGAACTTCACTGTCAGCCCTAAGAACAGTGACAGCTCTGATGTCCACTGCTGAAGAAGAGTTCAGAAATTGCTTTGACGGGCAGACTAGGCACTGGCGTCAGTAAAGCTTCCCAAAGGGAGCACTTCGAAGGTGACCTTGGTGACGGTATGGAGCACTATTCTAGGATGAGTTTGTGAACTTGAGTGTCCAACCTCACACATGTATATTTACTATGCATTCTGAAAAAAAGTTCTAGAAAGATGAAATAGACAATGAGCAAATAATTATATAATTAATAAATTCCAAAGGCCAAAGATACTAATTTTCAAATTGCTAATCATTAAACAGGATGAATGAAAAAAAAAAAAAGACCGCCACCTAAAATTGAGGATTTCAGAATACCTAGCCTGAAGAGAATGCCTACACTTTTCAGAGAAAGAGGAGAAAAGTTTACCTGAGAACCAACAAAAATCAAGTTAGTGTTGAAAATATTATCTGTCATCCGGTTTCTAAATGTTTATTGATGGTGGAGCTCATTGAAGCTCCAGGAAAACGTAATTACCAGCCTGTGATTCTACACTCACACCAGTAAATATGAGGCTAATGAGGGAATATAAAGATTTTGCAAGCATAAAAGGACTCAGCAGTATTATCTCCTATTTATTCTTCCTACAAAATTCACTCTGAGTTGTACTTTAGGAGTAAATGATAAGATGACATGCAATTCCAAGAAACCTTGGAAACCAAAGAAAATAAATTCATGGATAATGTCTATACGATGACTTTTAAAAATCTCCCCAAAGTTGAGCAATAAGTCACAGGTCAGGTTTCCAAGATATCTATTTATTACAGTAAATAGTTTCCAAAAGGAATTTCTTGAAGAAAAAGAATCAAATGAATAAGATTGAGCAGATAACATAAGATGTTGAAATATTTCTGTGATAGCAGGTTGACATTTATTCTGCTTCTTTGAACTAAGTAATATTTAACTCCTAAGAACATCCCCAAGTATGTTATATCTCTGAAATCACTATACTTGATAATTTTACCATTACATGTCTTGTGCTTCACCCTTATAAAACACTTTTATAATCATCTTATTCAATATTGGCAGTGGAATGTTGATTCAATTTAGTAAACACTTTGCTTATTCCAGACATAAGATTAAATCATTTAAAATAATAACTTCATTTTTACGAGAGACTTCCTGCAGAGCTGACAAACATAATAATACTAAAACTTCCAAGAGGTAGTATGACCAGCAAAGGAAATAAGGAGCTGTGGATTAAATAGCACGGGTCTTGGTAAACCTCATGAATCCAAAGAAATACTTCCCAATTCCTTATTAACCAGAAAGTACTTGAAAGCTACATATTTGAAGAAACATGACACAATGAATTGCGTGAATTTAGATTGAAGTTAAGAAAAAAAATACAAAGTTTTATTTATGGGAAATTTAAAAAGTAAAATCACTGGGTCGCAGTTACAGCCAGACCAGCTGACACACAGAAACAGATAAAACATCACTTTGTCCTCAGATACACGACTTCAACTTGAGTGATCTTTACAAAAAGAAAGGGCTCATTGTGTCTAATTATTTGATTATATCACACTTCCAGGGAGAAGTTCTCACTTAAAGAAAACAGTTTTAAATGACTTTCTTCGAATCTACTCACTTGGTTCTAGCATCTCTCTTTCCTCCTGCTGCAATTTTAAAGCACACTTAATTCAAAATGGATTCCCAATACTGCATAAGATCCTTGGAACCAAACATTAGCTGAGAACAATAATTTTAATATTCCATAAACTCAAAGGTGGCTATGCAAAATTAATACAAAACTTTCTGGCTTAAAAAGAAGTCCAGCTTATTCTTCAGGCCACCAGTGATTACTAACATCTGCTACATCGGGTCATGAACTTGTGTTAAGACATTAAACCATGAGTTGTGTAAATCTGTTTAGTATCTAGCAGGGCTAGCCTGTAGATCAGTAAAGAAGGATCATGGCTGCCCCCAAATGTAAACTAGATAGAATGGGATGGGACTCCAGGCCTGGGGTTCGGTCATCTTTTTCATTATCACATCCACTGTAATCAAGCTTTAGATGATGAACAGAATCTATGTAGTATGGACACATAAACATTTCTACACTGTGATTTACCTGAAAACAAAAAGACGATGATATAATCACAGTAGCAGATAGCTGATGTCATTACACTCAGGGCTCAAAAAACTCAAGGAACACATCTTGGACTCAGTGTAGCCAGATCAAACTTCTTCCTTCTCACCCCACCCCCATAAAAGAGGACTGCTGTGTATTGACTAATCAAAGTGAAAAATGATTTTAGAACGAATTAGAGGATGAGATTTAATGGGAGCAGCAGGAACAGCACTGGGGCAGATGCCTCTTCCATCTCTCTTGATACACATTTCCCTCCCATGAGGGTAAGATAGGGCAACAGAAGGCTCAGCTCTTGGCATTTCTAAGAGGCCTGCGGTCCTATACATTTCCTTTCTGTGGCCTCTTCATGACTTTTTGCTACGACCAATGGGTAACCTGGGGCTAGTGCTTGCTTTTTTCTCCCCCTCAAACTGAGTCAACCAAACCATGGGTAGTCTAGTCCAACTCTTTTCTAGACCGAGAGGAAAATGTGCTTCTTTCTCCCTGACATGGTTACCATTTACCTGTAATGCTGTGAGACTTGAGCTAAGGATATGACAGAGAGTGCTTTGAGAAATATGGCTGTAAGTCCAGACAAATTAGTTTCCTGTATGTTCCTATCTAGCTGACCAATAAACTGCACTGGGGTTTGGGGCTGAAATGCTAACTAGTAATAAATGTTCCTCTGCCTGACCTTTTCCTCTATTCATATATTTCCCCCGAGAAACTGAGAAAGGGAAGGAAAGAAGACAGGTAGCAAAGGAGAGAGCACTCGTCATGCGCAGCGTGGTTGCTCCGATTCAGTCATTAAATAGCCATTGGAACGGCTTTGAAATTCAGAGTGGAGTGCACTTTTATTTTGTTTTGTTTTTTCCTGTATCACATCTCCTATATTATAATTTTAGACAGCCATAACAAATACAACAGCAATTTAAATGCTGCCTCACTCAATATTACATTTTCCTAGAACTGAAATTACTTTGAGAACAAAGATATGTTCACACATTTAGGATCCAAAAATATCTACACTGTTACACTCAAAATCCAAAGATTTTAAAATGTACATGGACACAAAAACAGACTTTTGCAGGATTAATGTTAAACATACCAATATCTGACTTTTGTAGGACATTTGAAAGCAGACTATTGAGTCTCCTAGAAGGAAAATTTCTGAGTCTTCTTTAAAATATATGGAGGTCAACACATAGATACCATTTGATGCATTACAAATCCTCATCTTTTGGCCACTGGCCAGTCAAAATCAAAGAAGAGGCAATACCAATTAAAATTAAAAAATAACACTCATTAACCTGGGGGGGAAATATCGCCTACAAAAATGAATTCTATGATTGAAAGTCTTCCAGAAAAGTATACTTGTCTCAGACATGCTTTCAATCATGATGTTATCATTCATAAATGTCTATTATTAACCTTCCTAATCATATTGTATTTGCTTTTTTCTTTTATAATTTCAGGATAATTTGAGGGTCCAGACAAATAGGGTACAATGTTTGTATTTGTTAGGCAGAGTCCCTCTGATAATTGTGTCCTACCCCCCAAGAGGTGTGCCATACACCCTAACATTGTGCCCATTAAGTTAGCACACCCACCCCCTCCTTCATCACCTCTCTCCTCTCCCTTGTGCACCCTTCTCCCACCATGAATTGAGTTTTTCTCTTATGCAGGTACGTATTACATGATCTACTGGCTCCATATTAGTATTGACTACATTGAATAATTCCTTCTCCATTTTTGTGATACTTTACCAAGAAGAATATGTTTTAACTCCATCCAAGGTAGGACAAAAGATGTTAAGTCTCCACATTTTTTTAATGGCGAATAGTATCCCATAGTATACATATACCACAGCTTGTTAGTCCATTCCTGGGTTGGTGGGCATTTGGGTTGTTTCCCTATTTGGTGATTGTAAATCAAGCTGCAATAAACAGTCTAGTGCAAATGTCCTTATGATAAAAGGATTTGCTTCCTTCTAGGTAGATGCAGGATTAAACAGGAGTTCTAATTGATTTCCTTGAGGATTCTCCATACTTCTTTTCAAAGAGGTTGTATTACTTTGCAGTCCCACCAACAGTGTAAAGGTCTTCTCTTCTCTCCACACAAACACCTGCAGCTTTGACATTCTGTGGTCTGGGCTATTCTCACTGGGGTTAAGTGTTACCTCAGGGTGGTTTTGATATGCATTTCTCTGCCGATTAGGGATGATAAGTAATTTTTTTTTCCAAATGTTTGTTAGTCATTTGTAGTCTTCCTCAGAGAAGGTTCTGTTCCTGTCTGTTGCCAAGTGGTAAATGGAATGGCTTACTCCTTTTTTGTTGATTAATTTCAGTTCTCCGTACGTACTAGTTATGAACCCTTTGTCAGATTCATACCCTCCAAATATCTTTTCCCATTCTGCAGGTTGTCCTTTCGCTTTACTTATTGGGTCCTTAGGTGTGCAGAAGCTTTTCCACTTAATTAAGTCCCATTTGTTTATTTTTATTGTTGTAATGGCCGCTGAAGTCTTTGTCAAAAAATATTTCCCCAGTCTGAAATCCCAGAAAAATGAGTTTTTCCCACACTTTCTTCTAAGATATTTTATGTTCATATGTTAAATATGTTATCCATCTTCAGTCAATTTTTGTAAGTGGTGAAAGGTGTGGGTCCAGTTTCAGTCTTTTACTTGTGGTTATCCAATTCTCCCAGCACCATTTGTTGATAAGGGATTATTTTTCCCACTGTGTGCTTTTGTTTGGTTTGTAAAACATCAGATGGCAATAAGAGACTGGTTTTATGTTTTGGTTTTCTACTATTTTCTATATATCTGTGTCTCTATTTTTGTGCCAATACCAAGCTATTTTGAACACTGTAGACATACAATATAAATTGAAGTCTAGTATAGTGATGGCTCTGGCTTTTTTTTTTATTACTAAGAATTGCCTTGGCTATACAGGTTTTTTTTTTTTTCTGGTTTCATAAAAAGTACTATTTGTTCTAGTTCTTCAAAGTATGATGTTAGTATTCATCAAATCTATAGATTACTTTGGGTAGAATAGACATTTTCTTTATTTTTTTTTAATTTTATTGAATGGTAACTATGTACATTAATGCACTTCTGGGGTACAGTGTGGGGTTTTCGCATGCAATCCGAAATACTTTCATCAAACTGATCAACACAGCCTTCATGTCATTTTCTCAGTTATAGTTTT
>CAUYQV010144580.1:0-10216 GCA_963574575.1 Galagoides demidoff | reverse complement strand
TATGGGGTACAGAAAGCAAGAAGGGAAGAAGGGTACGAGTACACTTTTCATTGGTGGTTAGTGATTTCACTAGTAAAGTTACATTCTTGATTGGTGGTTGATGATTTCACTAGTAAAGGATTTGGATTGGTACAGGTGAGGGGTAGGGGATTTCTCAACTGGGACTAGAGGTAGTGTAGCCTAATTAGGTAGTTGAAGGAGAATTACCTGAATTTCAGTAGAAATCTATTACCTATTATGGGAGCTGTTCAAGGGGACTGCTACTTATTACCTATTACGGCAGTTTGTCTGCCTAAGGTGTCTCAATCAGCGGCTTAATGGCTGTGCACGCAGGTGTGGGGGGAGGCAGCAGGGAGTAGCCCTGTGGTTTAACAGAGCTTATGCAGTAAACGACAAAATGGTGCTGGTCTGGCCCTTTCACAGCCAAACTGCAACAACCAAAAAAATAGCTGGGCTTTGTGATGGCGCTTGTAGTCCCAGCTACTGGGAGGCTGAGGCAAGAGAATCGCCTAAGCCTAGGAGTTGGAGGTTGCAGTGAGCTGTGTGACACCACCGCACTCTACGGAGGGCAATAAAGTGAGACTCTGTCTCTAAAAAAAAAAAAAAAAAAGAATGCTTGAGTTAAGATTAGGATCTGTTAATCAGGGACAAACTACTGGATGAATGCCCAGACTCAAGTGGTTTGTAAAGTATCTGAAAGATCTGTAGGTGTGTGTTGCATAGCCTTAGGCCTGTTAGTGAGTCCTAAAGGATTTCTAAGAAGGGAGGAGGACATGTTGAGGCCATCTATCTCCTTTTTCATGGCTAACAACTCAGTTTTAGGGGATCCGCTTGGTCAAGAGGGGTTCCAGTCAGTCAGCTGCTAGAAAAGAGCCTTAAGATTTTATTTTATTTGGCTGGGCGCCTGTAGCTCAGTGATTAGGGCGCTGGCCACATACACCAGGGCTGGTGGGTTCAAGCCCAGCCTGGGCCTGCTAAACAATGACAACAACAAAAATAGCCGGGCGTTGTGGTGGGTGCCTGTAGTCCCAGCTACCTGGAGGCTGAAGCAAGAGAATCACTTAAGCTCAAGAATTTGAAGTTGCTGTGAGCTGTGATGCCACAGCACTCTACTGAGGGTGATGTGGTGAGAGTATGTCTCAAAAAAAAAAATTGGCTCGGCACCTGTAGCTCCGTGGCTAGGGCGCCAGCCACATATACCAAAGCTGGCAGGTTTGAATCCAGCCCAGGCCTGTCAAACAACAATAACAATGACAACCAAAAAATAGCCAGGTGTTGTGGTGGGTGCCTATAGTGCCAGCTACTTGGGAGGCTGAGGCAAGAGAATTGAGTAAGCCCAAGAGTTTGAGGTTGGTGTGACCTATAACAACAGCACTCTATCCAGGGTGACAGCTTGAGGCCCTATCTCAAAAAAAAAAAAAAAAAAGATTTTATTTTATTTTATTTTGCTTGTTTTTCTGAGGCAGAGTCTCACTTTGTTGCCCTGGGTAGAGTGCTGTGGTGTTATAGGTCACACCAACCTCAAACTCTTGGGCTCAAGAGGCCTCTTACCTCAGCCTCTTGTGTAGCTGGGACTACAGGTGCCTGCCACAACACCTGGCTAGTTTTTCTACTTTTAGTAGAGATGGAGTCTTGCTCTTGCTCTGGCTGGTCTTGAACTCCTGAGCTCAGGCAATCCACCCGCTTCGGCCTCAGAGTGCCAACATTACAGGCATGAGCCACCATGCCCAGCAAGATTTTATTTTAGTTCACAATAGAAAAGTGTCCGTGGGGGTATGTGTGGGATAGAGGAGAGAATTGCCAGTTTGGGGAGAGTAAACATCAGCTTTTTCAAGGGTGTATAAGAGTGTCATAGCCTGGGAAGTAGGGGTGGGGGAGTGTACCAAAAGGCAACCAGAGAAACAGGCACTGGATCCCTCAGGTCCAACCAGGCTGGTGGCAAGAAGCAGGTAGTGGAGGTCCAGGATTGAGCTCTGCATAAAAAGTTCAGGATTCACAGCTACTTGGGAGGCTGAAGCAAGAGAATCACCTAAGCCCAAGAGCTGGAGGTTGCTGTGAGCTGTGACGCCACAGCTCTCTACCAAGGGTGACAAAGTGAGACTCTATCTCTAAAAAAAAAAAAAAGAAAAAGTTCAGGATCAGTATAAATCTACTCTCACAGTGCAGTTTCCAGCCACCAGAAGGAGAGGCTGCACGGTCAGCCAGACAACAGGACTTGAGTAAACTTGTGGGGACCTCTAACCATAGTGGGCTCGTAGTTCTTCTCTTGGCCTCCAGAGGGAGCTGCAATGCCTCCTGTAAAGGTTCATTCTTTCAGCGCGTTTATGGGACGTGTGCCAGGTACAGTTCCAATTCCACTGTCTAGTAGACAGTCAGGGGCAACAGACTCATAAACAGATTTAGATTCCATGCACATCGTTAGTCCCCTGAAAGACCTGTGCATAGGACATTGTAGAAACTCAGGGGTCAGCTGTATGTCCATAATAGCTGAGGACGTCTTTGTCCACATCTTCTAAAATTTGTACATGAAATTCTCATTCCCTCCACACAACAAAAATCTCCCTAATTACTGAGGAGGTGCTGGATACTAGGCATTTTTTTATATATGAACACAGTTGACTTCATTAAATCCTCATAATAATCCCCTTTAGAGATGAGTAAATGGGAGTGGCAAGTGGCAGAGCCAGGATGTGACCCCAGGCCTACTAGCACTGAAGTAAATCCCATGCTTTAAGCACCTAGGCTGTGAGGCTGCACACTGCTCATCAGGCCCCAAGGCCTTCCTTCCTCTAGATCTGGGCTTATTCCACCAGGGAGCATTTACACCATCTCTCAAATGTCCCTTTGACAACCTGCAATGCAGCGTATTGTTGCATGAGGTTGTACTTTGTCCTTTCATTACTGTATAATGAATTGGGTGAATATTTCATATCATTTAATTTTAATAAAGTCCAACTTATACTCAGTTGCTCCAGTACCATCAGTTGAAAATCTTTTCTTTGGGAGGCGCCTGTAGCACAGTGGTTATAGCGTCGGCCACATACACCAAGGATGGTGGGTTCAAACCCAGCCTGGGCCAGCTAAAACAACAATGACAACTTTAACAACAACAACAACAAAAATAGCCTGGCATTGTAGCGGGCACCTATAGTCCCAGCTACTTGGGAGGCTAAGGCAGGAGAATCGCTTAAGCCCAAGAGTTGGAGGTTGCTGTAAGCTGTGACATTACAGCACTCTATACAGGGCAACAGCTTGAGACTGTCTCAAAAAAAAAAAAAAAAGGAAGAGAAGATCTTTTCTCCATTGTATTGTCTTTGTGCTCACTTTACTATAATTATGTGGTTCTATTTCTGGGCTTTCTATTCTGTTCCATAGAGGTATTTTTCACTTCTTTCATCATACTGCACTTTCATCATCTATACTGTCTTGATTACTATAGCCTTATACTAGGTCTTGACATTAGTGTCAGTTCTTTAGTTTTGTATTTCTCCCTCAATATTGATTGCATTGGCTATTCTGGGTCTTTTCACTCCCCATATAAATTTTAGAATTAGTTTGTTGATATCTGCAAAATAACTTGATGAGATTGGGGCCACACTGAATTTATAGATCAAGCTGAGGAAGAACTGACATCTTGACAACATTGAGTCTTTCTTTTTTTTTTTTTTTTTTGAGACAGAGCCTCAAGCTATCCCCCTGGTAGAGTGCTGTGGCATCACAGCTCACAGCAACCTCCAACTCCTGGGCTCAAGCGAGTCTCCTGCCTCAGCCTCCCAAGTAGCTCAGACTAGAGGTGCCCGCCACAACACCCGGCTATTTTTTGGTTGCAGCCGTTGTTGTTGTTTTGGTGGGCCCGGGGTGGATTTGAACCCACCACCTTAGGTGTATGTGGCTGGCGCCTTAGCTGATTGAGCCACAGGTGCTGGGCCCATTGAGTCTTTCTATCCATGAACATGTACTGTCTCTCCACTTCTTTAGTTCTTCTTTAGTTTCATTCATCAGATTGTTGTAGCTGTCCTCATAATAATCTTGCACATATTTTGTTAGATTTATAACTAACAAATTCAGGGGGATGTTAATAGAAATGGTATTGTGTTCTTAATTTCAAATTCCACTGGTATATAGGAAAGTAATTTAGTTTTGTATATTAACTTCTTATCTTGTGACTGCACAGTAATTGCTTATTAATTCCAGAAGGTTTTTGTAGATTCTTTCTGATTTTCTACATAAATGATCTGTGAAAAAAGATAGCTTTTTTTCCTCCTTCCCAATCTGTATTCTTTTTGTTTTAGTTTCTTGTCTCATTGCATTAGCTGGAACTTTTAGTACAATGTTGAAAAGAAGTGGCAAGAGGGGACAGCACTGCTTTGTTTCATATTTTCTTAGTGGGAAAACTTTTTTGTTAGGTGGAGATTTTTGGGGGGTAGATATTCCTTATCGAGTTGAGATAGTTCTTCCTCTTTTCCTAGTTTACTGGAGGTTTTATTTATTTATGTAAAAAAATCAAATTGAAGGCCAGGCATGGTGGCTCACACCTGTAATCCTAGGCTGAGGTAGGTGGATTGCTTGAGTTTAGGATTTTGAGACCAGCCTGAGCAAGAGCAAGATCCTGTCTCTACTAAAAATAGAAAAGCTAGCCAGGTAGGTGTTGTGGCAGGCACGTGTAGTCTCAGCTAGTTGGGAAGCTTGACCCCAAGAGTTTGAGGTTTCTGTGAGCTGTGATGCCATGGCACTCTATCTAGGGCAACAGAGTGAGACTCTGTCTCACAAAACAAACAAACAAAAAAACAAAAAAAGCCCACTCACATTGAATTTTGTCAAATGCTTTTTTTGGATCTGTTGATATGATCACATGATTTTTCTCTTTAGCCTGTTGATATAATGGGTAGCACTAATTAATTTTTGAATGTTGAACCAGTTTTGCATACCTGGGACAAATCCCACTTAGTTGTGGTATATAAACCTTTTCCATCAAATTATTTGGTTTAGTTCGCTAATTTTTCTTTTTTTCTTTCTCTTTTTTAGACAGAGTCTTATTTTGTTGCCCTGGATAGAGTGCTATGGCGTCACAGCTCACAGCAACCTCCAACTCCTGGGCTTAGGCAATTCTCTTGCCTCAGCCTCCTGAGTAGCTGGGACTACAGGCACCCACCAGAATGCCTGGCTATTTTTTGTTGTTGTTGCAGTTTGGCTGGGGCCATGTTCAAAACCTCCACCCTTGGTATATGGGGCCAGAGCCCTACCTACTGAGCCACAGGCGTTTTCTTTTCTTTTCTTTCTTTCTTTCTTTCTTTCTTTTTTTTTTTTTTTGAGACAGAGCCACAAACTATCCCCCTGGGTAGAGAGTCACAGCTCACAGCAACCTCCAACTCCTGGGCTCAAGAGAGTCTCCTGCCTCAGCCTCCCAAGTAGCTGGGACCACAGGCACCCACCACAAACATCTGGCTAGTTTTTGGTTGCAGCCGTTATTGTTGTTTTTGGTGGCCCGGGCTGGATTCAAACTCGCCACCTTAGGTGTATGTGGCTGGCGCCTTAGCCACTTGAGCCATAGGCGCTGAGCCAATGTTTTCTTTTCTTACAATATTTTTGTTTGGTTTTGGTATTGGAGTATTGCTGACCTCAAAGAATGAGCTAGGAAGTCTTTGTTCTTTCTTAATGGTGTTTTCCATTGTTGTTTTAAATTCTATTTAATGGGAAAAGTTTTCTTTTTCTTTTTTTTTGTCCTTGAATGAACACAGGGTCTTGGTAGGCCCAACAGTTTGCCAGTTTCCTTCCACATAATGAGATGTCCTCAGGGTAAAAGAAGCCTCACACAAAGCAGTACAAATGTATAATTTAATCCACATGAAATTGCAGAATAGGGAAAACTAATCTATGGTAGAAAAAGAAATCAGAGAAATGTTTGCCTCTGGGAGCATAAGGGCAGATATTGATAGAGAAGGGGCATGAAGAACTTTCTAGATATATAGTAATCATCTATATTTCAATAGGGATCTGTATTGTACAAGTGTATGTATTTATTAAAACTCATCTGGTACACTTTAGATTTGTTCGTTTTGCTGTAAACAAATTTTGCCCCAGTGAAGTAACGGAAGTGTAAACAAATATTAAACTTTAGTTAGTAATATAGATGTTTAAGTCTTTTTTTTTTTTTTTTGTGACAGCGCCTCAAGCCATCACCCTGGGTAGAGCACTATGGTGCTCACAGCTCACAGCAACCTCCAACTCCTGGGTTTAAGAGATTCTCTTGGCTCGGCGCCTGTGGCTCAAGTGGCTAAGGTGCCAGTCACATACACCTGAGGTGGCAGGTTCGAATCCAGCCCGGACCCACCAAACAACATTGACGGCTGTAACCAAAAAAAAAGCCAGGCATTGTGGTGGGCACCTGTGGTCCCAGCTACTTGGGAGGTTGAGGCAGGAGACTCACTTGAGCCCAGGAGTTGGAGGTTGCTGTGAGCTGTGATGCTACGGCACTCTACCCAGGAGGAGAGCTTGAGGCTCTGTCTCAAAAAAAAAAAGAAAAAAGAGATTCTCTTGTTTCAGCCTCCCAAGTAGCTGGGACTACAGGCACCCGCCACAATGCCTGGCCATTTTTTGGTTGCAGTTATCATTGCTGTTTGGCAGGCCTGGGCTAGATTCGAACCCACCAGCTCTGGTGTATGTGGCTGGTGCCTTAACCGCTTGAGCTACAGGTGCCGAGCCAGATGCTTAAGTCTTGAGGAGTAAGCATGCTGATATCTGCAAATTACTGTGAAATACATCAAAATGTAATTCAGAATGCTGGGTAGATAGAGGGATGGATTGGTAGATTGCTATCTGTTAAAAGTATAAGAGTAAAATGCTGTGATAAACTCTATGGTATTGTGTTTTTAATTTTAAATTCCATTTGGCATATAGGAAAGTAATTGACTCTTGTATATTAACCTTGTATCCTGCAACCTTGCTATCATTGCTGATTAGTTGCAGAAATAGTGAGTGTTTCTTTTCAAGTCTTTCAACCTTGGTGTATGTTTGGAAAGTTTCATAATAATATGGAAAGAAATAATAAATAAAAAGTCTATTAATATTTTGCATGGCTAAAAGAATAATCTCTGTTGTATGCATCTTTGACTTCCTCTGTGTGTCCTACCATCTCTCCTGTGGTTTTCTCTGCTGCAGAGTAGCTTCCTCCATGCCAGAGTCCTGATTACCATTTCATAGATGACTCACAATCTCTGTCCAGGCAAGATCTCCAGGTTCCTTTTAAAGCATTTGCGTCTTGATTGCGTGCACTATTAAGGAAGTTTGCTTCCTCAGATACTGCTGGCAGGTGTTTTGGACCCCTCTGTGTGCTGCATCCAGCCTGTCCTGCTGTGGGAGAGGCTGCCGTGTTACCCACTGGGCAGAAATGAGAATAGGACAACTTCAACTTTGCTTTCCTGGGCAGGCATAGCCTCACTCAGCACTTATGCTGGCTCCAAAGGTTCCTTGCTAACCATTTAACATATACTACTTTGGTTAATGGAAAAATATCTGACCTGCTGCTCCCTGACAGACTTTGGTGAGCAGAGTTGGGACTCAAAGAGAAGTCTGTGCGAAGACCTCCCCAGGCTAATAGGAAAGAGGAAACGTATGCACAATGGTTCCAAAATTATGCAAGATGGCTCAGAGGGTACAGGGCCAGGAGAGGTTGCTTCTGAAGCAGCAGAGGCCACCAAAGAGAGGCCTGGAGAAGCCAACCATCAAAACTTTCTCACTTTCAAAAGAGCCTGAAACTGCAGAATACCATTCTTATATTGGCTATATTATACAAACAATGGTTTTTTAATTTAATTTAATTTATTTTATTTTATTTTTTTGAGACAGTGCCTCAAGCTGTCACCCCAGGTAGAGTGCTGTAGCATCACAGCTCACAGCAACCTCCAACTCTTGGGCTTAAGTGATTCTCTTGCCTCAGCCTCCCAAGTAGCTGGGACAACAGGCGCCTGCCACAATGCCCAGCTATTTTTTGGTTGTAGTTGTCATTGTTGTTTGGCAGGCCTGGTTTGGATTCGAACCTGCTAGCTCTGGTATATGTGGCTGGCGCCCTAGCCACTTGAGCTATAGGTGCCAAGCCAAACAATGGTTTTTTAAATGGTAATACTTGATGCTAGCAAGGAATTGATGAGGGGGCACTTTTATAAGTATCCATGGAAATAATTTAAGAATATATGTAAAACATCATACATTTTATATTCTTTGTTTTTTTTTTCCAGTTTCTGACCAGGGCTGGGTTTGAACCCACCACCTCCGGCATATGGGGCTGATGCCCTACTCCTTTGAGCCACAGGCGCTGCCCAAAAGCATCATACATTTTAAATCAATAAGTTATAGCCAAGGATATATTTATTCTAAGGGCAAAAAATGTCTTCAAATATCTACACATAAAGGTACTTAACAAGTTACAGTGACAGAAAAAGTAGGATACTATCAGGGTACTAATTAAATTATAGTTTAACAATGAGATGCAAATATTACATAGATATTTTTCATGACATACTTTTAGGGAGGAAAAATCCAGTTGTAAAACTTTCTATACAATGGAAGTCCCATGATATGCTAAAAGATTATGAGAAATTATTTGTTCTTTTTCATAGCTTCAATATTTCCTAAGTTTTCTGTGATGCATACATATTGCTTTTTATATTAGGAAAAATAGTTTTTAAAATGAAGCAGTCTGAAAATGGGATGTGAAGGAGATTTCTATCTGGGGATTGAGGCTGCTATGTATTTGAAGAAACTGTGTTATCAAAGCCTTCTTTAAGATCTCTTAAATCTTTTGCTTATAATATGAAGACAGTGCGGGTCCCAGTTTAGAATCACACTGATGAAAGTGTTAAGTCAGTGGTTGGAAGGAATAAAGACTACAACTGGGACGGTGCCTGTGGCTCAGTGAGTAGGGCACCGGCTCTTATACAGAGGGTGGTGGGTTTGAACCCAGCCCCAGCCAAACTGCAACAAAATATAGACAGATGTTGTGGCAGGCACCTATAGTCCCAGCTACTCGGGAGGCTGAGGCAAGAGTAGCGCCTAAGCCCAAGAGCTGGAGGTTGCTGTGAGCTGTGATGACATGGTACTCTACCAAGGACAACAAAGTGAGACTCTGTCTCTAAGAAAAAAAAAAGAAAAAAAAAAGACTACAGCTAAAGAGCAGAGTTCTGTCTGCACTGGGCTGGAGCAAATGTAATAGATGCATAAAACTTCCTGAGAGTGTAATTGCAAGACAGGGCTATGAGCTGTCCATAGTGGCAAAGGTTGCTGCTACTGCTCTCTTGCAACAGAGAAGGCATTTAGTGACAAATTTCCACCATCCACAGGGAAAGTGAAGGATCACTGGAAGAGAAGGAACTACTTCTTAAGTGGCCCCCACTGTTTGCCATTGTGGTGGGACTTTTACAAACATTATCTAACTCATCTAATCCTCAGAGCTGCCCTAAGAGATGCACCTCATGATGTTGTAGGCATGAAGGGACAGAAATCCCTGGCAGACTAGCATAAGTGGAAAGGAGAGGTACTCGTGTAGTTAACAGAAGGAACAGCTTGATTGAAGTCTCGCGTGATAATATCATGAATCTCCGGCAGCTTATATTTACCAAAAAAGATTGCTACAGATTCTCCAGTGCCCTGGGGTCTTTCCTACACTGTGACTTTGGCATTCCTCCCATCAGGAGATGGGGTCTGTGTTCCCACTCCTTGAATTTGGGTGGGCACATGGCTATGGTGGAAGGGATGCTACGTGATTTGTGAAGCATGGTCACGAGAGAAGACACAGATCCTGCCTGGGTCTCTGGGGACACCCACTCCGGGAACTCAGCCACCCTGCTGGGAAGGAGCCCAAGCCACAGGGAGAGCCGAGTGTAGGAGTTCTGGCCAATAGCTAGTGTGGTCCAACTACCAAACATGAGAAGGAGGAGCCTGAGATGACTCCGGCATTGGCCATCATCTGGCTGCAGCCACCGGAGTGGCAATCCGGAATGACCCAGCTGAGGCAAGTCAGCCCCAGAACCATCAGAAGGATAATATAATTATTGTTGTTACTTAAAGCCACTTGTTTTGAGGGTGACTTGTCACACAGATAGGTAACTAAGACAATCTCCGTTTCTTAGCTCTTCCTATTTTTGTAGGGTGACCAGATTCTAACATCTGTAAGGCGGGACAACACCGCGCGGGGGCGGGGCGGGGGCGCGGGGCGAGGGAC
>CAUYQV010144579.1:0-13303 GCA_963574575.1 Galagoides demidoff | reverse complement strand
ATCACAGCTCATAGCAACCTCCAACTCCTGGGCTCAAGCGAGTCTCCTGCCTCTGCCTCCCAAGTAGCTGGGACCACAGGCACCCACCACAACGCCCGGCCATTTTTTGGTTGCAGCCATCATTGTTGTTTGGCGGGCCCAGGCTGGGGATTTGAACCCACCACCTTAGGTGTACGTGGCTGGTGCCTTAGCTGATTGAGCCACAGGTACCTAGCTGTTCCCTGTGACTTCTTGGGGCTCACACCTGAGACAGGTGTGCTGGTGTCCCCTTTCAGAAAAGCCTCTAGTAGCAAAATGGGGTCCCTTCACCATTGGATTCGGAAGGGTTTTCAGTTGTCCCCAGCCTACCTACAGCAAAGCACAGATCCCAGCCAATGTGTGGGGCCAAGGGCGTACCAGTGGCCTCCAGCCAGACAGCATGATGTGGGCCCCTTATAAGCAATTTCAAAGGCACAGGGGCTGCCCACAAAGCTAGGGGACATGGTGGCAGGTGTGAGGGGAAGGCTGGAGCAGGCTCGCCCTGTAGCCCCTGCCCAGCCCATGCCCATCTCCCCTCATGGCAGCCAACACAAGGGTCCTGGAGGCAGACCCTGAACTGCAGACTGGATGGAGCTGGATTCCAGCGGGTGACAGGTGGGCTGGTGGGGTGCAGCGCCGCCCTGTGTTCATAGAGGGGAGGACAGCAATGATGTTGCAGCAGCCTTTGCATCAGGGAAGATTGGTTTGGTCCTTCTGATGTGTCGTTTCCATAGAAGCAGGGCTTAACCTTTTAAGTGAAGATTATAAAGCTACCTTAATTCATTTAAAATTAGGCTTAGAGCATCTCAGTACTTAACGCTCAAGTGTTTCTGGGGGACTCGCTGTGGCCATTGATCTAACCGCCAGATAGAGCCTGCGACTTCTCAACATTTGAAGACGTTTTGGCAGCAATTTAATTTTTAAAAACTGACTTCATAAGGAGCTGTAACTCCTGTGGAAGATCACCAGAGTATTAATTAATACCTCGTAGCTAATGAAGAGCATGGACTGGTCTTATAAACACAGGAAGACTGGCATACAGGCAAGACACACGTGTGTTCAATTAAAGTAATTTATTGTATTCTTCCAGAATGGACGTAAAGAGCCTCTTGGGAGTTGATATCACAACACAATGTTATACACCATTTTCACAACTAGCCTTGCGCTCAATTCTTTTTTAAAGAACATAGTAATTTTAAAAAAATCTAAATATTTACACATTAATAAAACATATATACAGAAGATTGAGATGTTATCCATAGATAATGGAATTTATTTATTTATTTTTGCTAAGAAAGCCTATAAAAAGGATTTCCGAATAAAGTCTGAACAGTAGTCATGGTAAGTAAACACGAATACAATCTCGATTTACAAAATATGATTTCACTGTTGTGGTTTTGATATGGAATTCCAATTTGTGGATCCACTGCACGTCATCTGTGAGTTGGACACTTCTCGCCCCTCAAGTATTGGAAACGCCAAGCTGTGGCCCAGCCTCGGAAGGAAGTGCTTTGGAAGGTTCGTGGTGCACGTGGAACAGACCCACAGCTGGAAGTAAATGTTTTTACCTTCACCAGCAACATATTCATCATATTTTAATGGAGTGAAAGGTCACTAATTCATCTTTTCTATTCCCCAGGGAAATATTTCCTTCTGGGAGGTTGAAGACAAATGTTAAAACCTAGGCTGGAAAGAAGCACAAGCCCTGGTTTGAAGCACTGAATTCATCAGGCCCCTGGAGGGAACCGTGGGACTGGACTCAGGAGAAGGTTACTTATTGGCCAGGCATGGACAAGGCTGACTACAAGACAGCATGAGAGTAATTTCTCTGAACCTTCCTTGTGGCTTCAAAAAGGAGATAAATAAGAGACACACGGATAGACGGGATGTAACTTGTCTAGCAGTTAGACTGTTTCCACAAGCCATACCCTGAACCAGGTTTTCTGTCACCTTGCGGGATGCCTTACCTCTTCTTCAGTGGATTAGCTGGTCGAGGGGAATACTGATCTGCCCCTGGCATATTCCTAGCTCTAGGTGTCCTTTCTCCCTGCGAGAAGACACCTTGGACGGGGTAGTAAGGAAATTCCGCCTCTACCCAGGGTGGCCACAAGCCAGGGTAGGGTTAACTGGCCCCAAGCCACCACTTGTCCTCACTCCGCCCCTGCTTGCTCAGCTGAAGGGCCTCTCCCGTAACTTTTATCTCTAACATTCTGTTCGAGAACATCAGAGCCGGGGGAAGGTGGTTAACTGCTGGCACAGCAGTCCTGACCCCAGGGCCTGGTGGCTCCACTGTCCAAATTTCTTTCATGCCAACTTTTGGCCTTTGGTCAAGTGTCAAACATTCAAGGCGATTTGCTTTATACAATAAATGAGGTGTAAGTGCAGTATTTCTAGATAACACGGTATTTGAAATTCACCATCTTATAGAAAAAGAATTTATCTGGAATAAATATTTCTGTAAAACACATCCCCACCCACAAGGCAAAGTTATCTCTATAAAATAAATCCAGACTTTCATACACTGGTTTTACGTAAAGAGGAGGACAAGTGTACTCGGAACCAAATAAGCTATGTAATATTCAGAACCTCTGTGGCCAGTCACCACACAATGCCAAAACCCTGGACCACTCAGTTAGAAGCACCTGCTAAAATGGTAGTCAGATATCACGTGGGTAACTGATGACTCTGACTTTTTTCCCTTTTAATTAGGTAATTTGTCATTGTGTTGTTATAACTTAGGTGAAAGGTTTGTCTTTCTTAAAAATGCATACGTCATTTGCACTTACTCAGTTATAAATGGTTATGTGGGGAGGGGCGGGGGCGGGGGACGATGTCATAAATAACGTCACCTAATAAGTCAGAGCTCTCCTGTCTCCCCAAACAACTTCTCCATCTTCCAAGCTGATGAAAGGGTGATTAATTTTGGCCTTCATGACTGCTCTCTGGGCACTGGAAAAGAGCCATGCTCCTTTATACCACAGTAAGCAATTTACATTACAATAAATATGCTTCAAGGCTCTACATATTCACATTGTGGTGTTGAATAAAAACAGGGAAGAGAGAACCTCTTCTTCGTAATGAACAATGAACTCACTGGGTCTTATGTCGGACTTTTAAAACGGTAACAAATCAACTCTAGAAATGATTTTTAAAAATCGGATGCCGAAGTGGAGGCTTGATTATCACATATTACAAACAAAGCATATGAAACTTTTCAGACGTGACAGGTCAACTTCACAGAACACCCACACTTTGCAGGAACCTGCGACACTACACGGATCTTTGAGGAGATTCAGACGGGAGCGTTACACAGGCTACTGAACAATGTCACTAACGTGAAAAGTCTAGGCAATGAAACCTGGTTCTGAGTCTTCTGTGTTTTCTCTCCTGGTGTCAAATATATTACCTACAACAGAGACAAGAAGATGAAGGGGGAGAGATGCTTCTCTAGGGAACAGCTGTACACTTGCCTACGGTACGGACACGGCTGGAGCTGGGGGTTTTAGACAGGCAAGAACCTACTGGGATGTGTCTGTGTTTCAGAATTAAGTCGCTCCGTTGGTAGCCAAAGCTTTACTTGTAGGAACAGAAATTTGTAATGATTACTTTTTGTAAAAAAATCCACAGATGTGTGTTATTGTCAAGGTTTGGCCATATACTGTCCCGTAAGAGGAAATGCCTAGATAAAATACGATTCACCCACCAAATAAATGATGATGCAGCTATTAAAATAATGCATATGAAGACCTGTTATAAAATGAAAAATGCTTGTTAGGTAAAAGACAAAAACTCGGGAAACAAAGCTTTGTGAGTTTGAGCTCCATTGTGTAAATTTTAATAAAATAAATATGGAGAAAAGTATGGGGAAAATAATCCAATAATAGTTGTCTCCGGTGGCAAAATCAATTTAAATGTTAGTTCTTATACTTCTCTCTCTCTCTCTCTTTTTTTTCAATTCAGTATACTTTTCTTTATTAATTTTTAAAAAGAAAAGTATGTAAAGAATGGCAATTTGTGGCAATAATTCCTAAGCTCAGATGAACCTCACTTTATTTCAAATTCAGGAGCCCTGTTTTAAATTTTAGACAGCACTGTTTCGATTTCGCTTTCTCTATACTTTTCAAAATGCAAATTGCTCCCAGTTCCTGGGTGGCCTTTCTTGGTCACTCTGCACACCTGGCTGCAGCTTTTATGTAACTGCTTCTGCCTCTCCTGCTAGTCCCAGGGTGGGCACGTGGACACCAGAACCCAACACAGCGCTGGCTCCTGCTGGCAGCTCAGAAAGGCTTAGTGAACAGGGTTGAGGGAAAATAAATGAAGAAAACATGTTTCTCCCCTACAGAGTCTATATGCATTTTTGCTAAAGGTTAACAATAGAAAGTGGCTTAAATCTAACGGATCAAAACACATGTTATTTGACCATCTGACTGTAAACCTGCCCTGGCCACTTCTTGGTCACGGAATCACCTGGGGGTTTAAAGCTCTTCCTCTGCCTTTTGTAACATACAGATTTGGAAGGGAAAACGGCCTTCACAGAGTATTAAGACACTGTTGACTCTTCAAAAGGATGAACTGTTGCCAGCTCAGATAAATGGGATAATGAAGGTCTTTTGTAGGTGCTTCAGGAATTTGAACTAGTGAGGTTCAAGTTCAAGGATGAAGCTACATGAGCAAGAGAGGAGGAATTCGCCACCCGCACGGCCTTAACTGGGGCACAGGTGAGGAGCAGGTGTTAGCAGCCGCAGGACATTCAAAGAAGCCAACCAGACAGGGGATTTTACTGTCGAGAGGCAATTAAGAGGCATGCTAAACCACCAAGATTAATTTTATTCCTGCAAAGTTTCAGCACCAACCTGTGACTTCTCCCCTTTTCTGAATGACAGAACATTTTTATTTACCATGCTGGTTGGCAATTTTTGTCAACTATCTATGAGCAGTCTAGAGAAAAGGCCTGCAGTTGCCGTCTACAGCTTCCTTCATCGTGACCTCCCAGCCTTGGGAAAACTTTGAAAAAGGACTCAAATAAATGAGCTTACAGTGCAGGCAGATTAGACGACGAACATTCTAACTGTGAAGACTGAGACACTGAAATGGAACCCTAAAGGGATAGGTGCGTCCATCATCTCAGAATCTTTGAGAGACATGCAGAGAAAAGCTGGCTTTGGTCTAGGTAGGAGAGAGCTAGACGGTGGGTGTCGTGGCTGGGGGTTGCGGGAGCTGGGCCCCGGCCAGGCCATCGACCAGCTGTGAGGCCTTGGGAAAGTCATTTAGTGTTTCTAGGCCTCAGGCCTTTTTCCCTGTAAAATAAAAGGACTGGATAAAAAGAAAGGATGGGGCTAGAGGATCTCTCAAGTTCCTTCTCAGTCTCGGATATCTTGAATTTTTGTTTTTTTCAGTTTCCCAAGGCTCTTCTAGCATCCCCCGTGCTCAATTTTCTCATCTGAAACTTCTTCACCTCTGTGTTCACGTAGGAGAATGCAAAGGTATCAGATCAAGGAGAGTGGCTTTGAAATAGTGAAACAAAGCCCACCATCCCTGGACACGGAGAGCACAGGCAGTGCAGACCCCAGAGGTACCCGGGGGACCTGGCAAGCACAACTAGAAAGCACCGCGCTCCTCCAGGGCCCCCCTGACCACACACTTTCATTTTATCCTCCGTCTTTCATGCACCTAAGGGGACCGGGCCAGGGGTGATAAGAATAAGGCTGATCTGAGTTGCCCTGATGCTCAGAGAATGACAGATTGGGAAGGAACAATAGAGATCACATATTTCAATTCTCTTAATTCACAAACATGGAACTACAGCCAAACAAGAAGAGCAATTCCTCTTACACGCTGACTGTACATGGTGATGACTTGGTATAGTAAGCAGGTCCTTTTTGTACCATGTGGCTCGTTTCATTTATGGTCCATCCATCTGTTGCTTAGCTACTCAAGGTGTCATGCACACGCGGAGACTCTTGTGGCTCTGGAGTTCACTAACACACACCCACCTGCACCTACAGACCTGGCTTTTGTTGCCATCTTGGGGTATGTTGTATCAATGAACACACGAGCTAGGGCAGTTCCTACGCCCAATGGACACTGCGCTAATCTTTGCTGGATTTAATTAAAAACTTACCACCCCCAAATCTAGAGGAAAAAACATGAGTTGAGTTTTTTTGGTTAGCGGTTTCTTGGGGTGTCTGGGTTTCGTGGTATTCTATTGAGGGAAGTCAACAGGGTCCTGAGACTGACTAAGGGACTAAATTGCTGGATATGTGGCTCACGCATCGGACGCCTGGCCCTCGGCTCTCAGATGTGAGCCAGTACACAGGCAGGAGGCCAGGATCAGGGGCATTACTTGAAAGTCAAGTGATGGGAGGTCAGAATTGAGCCCATGGCTAAACACAGCAGCATGCGGCAAACGCTTCATCGTGAGGCTGCACGTGGCTGATCTGGTCATGACACTGGGAACCTGCCTTGCCGGCTGGATGTACATGCTTCGTTAGAAACACTATTCGCCATCCCGTGGCTTGGTTAAAACAGTAGTCACTGAGTCCCATGACCAACTGCTTGAGGCTCCAAGGCCTTTTGAAAGAGGTGGGGAGAGAACAGGGTAGATGAATTTGACCACACAAAATGGCTGATCCCTGTTCTAAAGTGAAATCTCAGTTCACATTAAGATTTCTTTTTTTTGAGACAGAGCCTCTACCCAGCTGTCCCCCTGGGTAGAGTGCCGTGGCATCATAGCTCACAGCAACCTCCAACTCCGGGGCTCAAGTGAGTCTCCTGCCTCGGCCTCCCAAATAGCTGGGACCACAGGCGCCTGCCACAACACCAGGCTATTTTTTTGGTTGCAGCCATCATTGTTGTTTGGCGGGCCCGGGCTGGATTTGAACCCGCCACCTTAGGTGTATGTGGCTGGCGCCTTAGCCGATTGAGCCACAGGCACTGAGCCTCATGTTAAGATTTCTGATGTCCAAAGGTTTGGAGAGGCGAAATGTTGTGACACTGAGTTCCTAAGATTTGCTTTTCTGAGACTTTGCTGAATATGAAACAGAGGGTGAGAAAAACGTAGCCTTTCGTGTTTTTTGCATTCAATGTGAAAAATATCCCTGCACACGGGGCCTTGAGAAGCCGCGGATACTCGGGTTCTGGGGCTGTTGCAGGAGCAGTCTGCTCCAGAATGTGCGTCCCTAGTGTTAAAAGTATTTTCAATGCAAATGTCTGTGTGTGTGCTGTGATTTCCAGCGGGTGATGAAAATGCAAATGCATTTTATTTACCTGTTGGTGGTAGGGAAACGCCGTCCAGTCTTTCCTCGCCATCAGCTGCCTCTGCTGGGTATAAACATAAAACACAAATCTCATTAGTTTCAGGGAGCTCATTCATTTTACTGAAAACAGTAACACAATTAAAAAAATGCCAGTGTGCGTAACGGTTCTCACCTTTTCCCTCCCTTTCAGTAGGAATGTTGGTTCACAGTACAGATTTTAGTACCAACATTTAAATAAAATAGTTGTTGATGATAATGATACAAAAACAACTTTCCTGTATGAAAGCATTTTTATTTAAAAAAATTAAAAATTTTTTTTCCCTGCTCGTGATTCTTCTAAGCAATTAAAAACTTCAAAAATCTTATGAACCTTATTTTATTGATCACTGATGATTATAGTTCATATTCCCTTGTTTACATAGGCTTAAATGTCCAAGCGGTATCTGGGATGAATTGTCTAAATGTGGTCACAGAAGACACTCAGCGCAGTGAACTTCTAAAGCAGAGCTACACTGGTTATCCCCAGAGCCATTCCCGGGGGGCAGCCCATGGTAATCTTCAGAATGAACCATTTTGGAGATGACTGAAACTTCAAATCATAGAGCTGCCAATCTAACTTGGGCATCAATTCAGTCATGAAGAAGGAATAGAGATTCTTCATTTCTATTTTTTTTTTTTAGATAGAGCCTCACTTTGTCACCCCTGGTAGAGTGTCATTGTGTTACTGCTACAGCAACCTCAAACTCTTGGGCTCAAGTGATTCTCTTGCCTTGGCCTCCTGAGTAGCTGGGACTACCAGTACCCACCACAATGCCTGGCTATTTTTTAGAGATGGGGTCTCACTCTTGCTCAGGCTGGTCTTGAACTCCTGAGCTGAAGCAATCCACCTGCCTCAGCCTCCCAGAGCGCTAGGATTACAGGTGTGAGCCACGGCACCTGCCCCCTATTTCTGCTTTAAAATGCAAACCTTTGTTTATCTCTGATATGTATTTCAATCTTTTGCAAAGGTACATCCTTCGGTCACAAACCCTCTTCTGTTAAATGCCAAAAAGAAGGTCCCCATAACTTTAGTGGGGCTATCTATGTCCAGGGTCAGTGGGCCCCAATGAAAGTCCCTTGCTGACTGCACATGTGTGTGTAGGGACACCTTGCTAGGTCAGTCCCTGAAGGCTGCCATTGGTGCTGACTGGTAGAATGCATGCTGATACAATGTTCTTTTATTTCCGTTGCTTTAAATACAATTGGTGCTTAGATACAGCTAGAAACACTCAAAAGATTCCCACCTCTTGTCCATCCCCTAACATCCTGTCCTCAGATGGGTACACAGTGGCCTGAGTGAAAGGCCCCCTGTCTGCAGACCTGCCAGCTTCACCACAGAGAGGAGCTGTTGAGAGGAGATGGAATATTCCAGCTTAGGGTGAAGAAGATCAGAAGCCACTAAAGATGATATTGTAGGTGAGTATTTAGTGACATAAAAATATTCAAGCCAAACAAGTGTAACTGGTTCTGTCTGGGCTTGTAATCTCTTTGCCATTAGTCCAGACATACCACATGTATTGTTAGGAACTGATTTTTAAATTAGTTCTTAACAATAGGAACGGTCCCAGCTACTCAGGAGGCTGAGGTAAGAGAATTGCCTAGGGCCAGGAGTTGGAGGTTGCTGTGAAGTGACACTATGGCACTCTACGGCGTGAGACTCTATCTCTAAAAAAAAAAAAAAAATAGAACTGTACAATTATGTGCCTTAGTAAGAACGGAATACAAATAACCAACTACACACACATATGTTATCCATAAATTAGTGTATACTAGAGGTGTGAACAGAGGCCCAGAGACATGAATAAAGAATAATTCACATTTAATTATAACATCTATCTGTAACAACAAGCTCACAATATTTCTTCCCTAGTGTCAATCAACGTGTGAAATTTGGAAAAGACAAAGTCCAATAAAAATGTAACAGCAGTGACATCTTTACTCTGAGATCTAACACAAATAATAAATCATGATTTCAGCTCTGAGGAAATCAGGAATCATTACAGTTACAGAAAAAATAATTATTATACGTGACGAGAGCCCCAAAGGAATTTCTGCTTGGATTCTGGTAACTGCCTTGCAGATCTGTGTGGGGCAGTGCAGGCTTCCCTAAGCTGCTGGGTGACGAGCTTGCCCAGTCAGAGTCTGCACCTAGTCCCACGATCAGAGCCAACTATGATAAATAATGCTGAAGTTGGGCAGTAGCTACGAGCCGCCATCTGTGTTATCATTTAGACGGAACATAATCAAGACAAAAAGCACCAGCGCAAGTCATGTTATTGATCCAGCCCTCTCAGTTCCTATCAACATCGCTGGGGAAACCTAAGTGGCTCTGGTTTCAGTGTGCTACGGGCCCATGCCAGCACTGCTCCAGGAGAACCACGTCCAAGCATTTGACACAACTGGGAGACAAACCCTATTTGGCAGGTCACGGCTGATGTGCGACCACTTGGGCCTGCGTGTCAGGGTTGGTTTGGTCTTACAAGCGCCTTCCGCTTCTCATTCGCAGATAGAACCTGCTGGAAATGCGGAAGGGAAGGGCCCAGGTGCCCATCACAGACTTCCAGGCAGATGATCCGAGCCACTAGTCAGAAGATAGGATGGCCTGGGGTGGTGCCCGTGGCTCGAGGAGTAGGGCGCTGGCCCCATATACTGGAGGTGGCAGGTTCAAACCCAGCCTTGGCCAAAAAAACCCTGCAACAGAAGTTAGGATGTCCAGCGTCATATTCTGATCTGAGGGGGTGGGAGGAGGAGACTACGGTTTAGATTCTATAGAAATAGGTGAATATAGGGAAGAATCAAGCACTTGTGATGTGAATCAGTAATAGAAAGGGGAGGAGGTTAAGGAATGTGCTCAGTGGCCAGTGTGCTTGTGGGAAGAGAAGACGCAGGCTCATCCCTCCTGTGCGGGCCTGTCTGCTGGAGGGACCGAGACCAGAACTTACGGTAACCGGTCTCAGCATTGGACAAGAGAAGGGAAAGAAAGATGCTTATGTACAAAACACAAAGCACGGGGAAGGTGCAGAAGAAGGACCCTGAAATTGCGCTTCCGTGGCTGGGTGCAGGGGGAGGGAGCTGCAGGGGCTGCGTCAGTCCAGCAAAGCCACAGGGCAGAGCGGCCCCAGGCCTTGGTGGCCCAACCCCACCACAGGGAGCCCAGAGGGCAGGACAGGAGTCTCCTCCAGCTGTAAGATTTACTGCTGTTTGCCCTGCTGGGTCTCAGACTTACTTGAGACCTGCTACTCCTTTCTAATTTCCTGCTGCTCCCCTGGGGAAGCCATCCCACCAAGTAGATAAGGTGCGTGACCCCGGTTCACGACAGGGAGTGTGCCTCAGGACTCATCGTGCCTTGAGTCCAGCCCATATCTGAGTTAGATGGGACTCCAGACTTTTCAGTTGGTGCTAGAACAAGTTTTAACTTTGGGGCTATTGGGATGGAATGCATATATTTGGCATGTGACAAGGACATACATTTGGGGGGCCAGGAGTGGAATGCTATGGCTTCAGTATGTCCTCCTCCCCAAAGCACAAGTGGGAAACTTTTTTTTTTTTTTTGAGACGGAGCCTCAAGCTATCCCCCTGGGCAGAGTGCCATGGCATCACAGCTCATAGCAATCTCCAACTCCTGGGCTCAAGCGAGTCTCCTGCCTCAGCCTCCCGAGTAGCTGGGACCACAGACCCCTGCCACAACGCCTGGCCATTTTTTGGTTGCAGCCATCATTGTTGTTTGGCGGGCCTGGGCTGGGGATTCGAACCCGCCACCTTAGGTGTACGTGGCTGGCGCCTTAGCCGATTGAGCCACAGGCGCCGAGCCACACAAGTGGGAAACTTAATCCCCAATGCAACGACATTAGCAGGTGGGACCTAATGAGAGGCAAGTAGGCCAAGTTATGGCTCTGCACTCCCAAACAGATTCACACATTACAGTGAGGATGGATTTGATACAAAAGGCAAGTTCAAGCCCTTTTCTCCCCCTCTTTTGCCCTCTCCTTGCCCTCTGCCACGGGACTGACACACTAAGCAGATGCAACCCTCAGTCCTGGACCTCCCACCTCCAGCACTGTGAACCTGCACAGTTCTGTTCATTGGAAATCACCCGACCTGTGTTATTCCCTCACAGCAGCACGGACTGGAGCGAGGTGGAGACACCATCTCATGGGTTTCCTAGCGCTGACCTCAGGGACCTCATCAGATCTGGAACACACATGGCTCAGCGCTGAAGCCCTTCCCCCAAATTGTTTCACGCACCACCCTCAGAAGCTCAGATGCCAGTTGTCTTGATGTTTGATTTTTTTCAAACATCAAATAAAAACTATACATATTTATAGTGTACAACATGTTTTAAAATATGTATTATAGTCATGAAATGGCCAAACAAATAATTAACGTACGCACTGCTTCCTATGCTTATCACTTTTTTTGTGACAAAAAATACTTAAAATCTACTCTTTCAACTATTTTCAAATGAACATTGTTACTGACGGTAACCCCCACACTGCACAAAAGAGCTCTCCCCTGAACTACCACTCCTGTCGGACTCAGATTTTTTTTTTTTTTTTTTTTTTGAGACAGAGCCTCAAGCTATAGCTCTGGGTAGAGTGCCGTGGCATCACAGCTCACAGCAACCTTCAACTTGTAGACCTAAGCGATTCTCTTGCCTCAGCCTCCCAAGTAGCTGGGACTACAGGCACCTGTCACAATGCCCAGCTATTTTTGGGTTGTAATTATTATTGTTTGGTAGGCCGGGGCTGGATGGGAACTTACCAGCTCTGGTGTATGTGGCTGGTGCCTTAGCTGCTTGAGCTACAGGTGCAGAGCCCTGACTCAGATTCTATATGCTTTGACCCTGGTAGGTAGCACTCTACTCTCTGCTTCTCTACGTGCCACGTTTGTAGATTCTATAGGTAAGTGACATCACGTGGAATCTGTCCTTCTGTACATTTATTTTATTTAACATAACCTCCTCTAGGTGTACAAATGACAGGATGTTCTTCTTTTAACATCCACTGTGCATATAGATCTCATTCCCTTCCTCCATTCTCCTGCTGGTGGGCACCTGGGTGACTCCGTGCGTGCCCTGGCTGCTGGGGACGGTGTCTCTGTGAATGTGCGGGTATAGATATTGCTTTGACAGACTGATTTCCTTTCCTCTGAATATGTACCCCAACTGCTGGGTGGGTTCTGGATCATACGCCAGTTCTATTTTTAATCTTTAAAGAACATCCATATTGTTTTCCCTAATAGCTACACTAATTTACACTTAAAATTTTAATTTTTTTAGACAGAGCCTCAAGCTGTCCCCCTGGGTAGAGTGCTGTGGCATCACAGCTCACAGCAACCTCCAACTCCTGGGCTCAAGCGAGTCTCCTGCCTCAGCCTCCCAAGTAGCTGGGACCATAGGTGCCCGCCACAACACCTAGCTATTTTTTGGTTGCAGCTGTCGCTGTTGTTTGGCAGGCCTGGGCTGGATTCAAACCCGCCACCTTAGGTGTATGTGGCTGGCGCCTTAGCCAGTTTAGCCACAGGCGCCGAGACTAAAATTTTAATTTAAAAAAAATTTTTTTTTTATAAATTACATTTAAAATTTAAAATAGAGGTTTGTGGCTTCCTGGAGATAATTATTGTTACGTGATGGGAGAAAACCGACCACCAAGGGGTTATTTACTAGTAAATTGGCCACTGTCACTTTGGGAAACATGAGACTTCAAATGACCAAATCTAAATAGTCACAGTTCGACTGTTGTTCACTTTTCCTGGAAGAATAATACCAGAATTGCCAAGCTCAGAATTTTATAAATATATACACACACACACACGACTTAAAATCTCCTTCTGTTTGATGTGGTGTTTCTTTCTTTTTTTTTTTTTTTTTTTTGAGACAGAGCCTCAAGCTATCCCCCTGGGTAGAGTGCCATGGCATCACAGCTCACAGCAACCTCCAACTCCTGGGCTCAAGCGAGTCTCCTGCCTCCACCTCCCAAGTAGCTGGGACC
>CAUYQV010144577.1:0-10815 GCA_963574575.1 Galagoides demidoff | reverse complement strand
TTAATTATCGTTCCATTGCTGTATCTATGACTACCTGAGTTGTAACCCCCCTTAACCAGCCACCTTTTGCTTCTGTAATATGCTTACACAAAGCCTATAAAAGGTAACTCACCCTCACACCTGGGCTGCTGACTGTCTCTCCGAGCAGCAGCCCCTGCAGCAGATAAAATAAATTACCAATTAATTAACCTAAGTGGGGGTCCGAGTCTATTTTTCCAGGTCCCCTAAGTTATTTCACCTCGTTTAATCATTTCTCTGATGTGGGTGATATTATTTCTATTTTAAGATGAAGAAACTGTAGCTCAGGGTTAACTGACACAGCTAAGGTTTCACCAACAAGAGATAAAGCTGAGACTTAAATGTAGCACCTAGGTTTGGTAATTCCTGGTGAGGAAGAATATTATGTATATTAATAATATAATAAAATGCTAAATGATCACCCTGTGTGAATGATGGTACCAAGAGAAACAAACAAAAAAAACCCAGAGCCCTACTCAGAGAGAGAAAGAGAAAAGTGCCTACATGAACACCTAGTCCCTCACATTTTCCTCTCCTTATTCATTTGCTTGGGTTATACGTGCTGATCCTTAATTTTATCTAAGATGAGAGCTTTTCACAGAAGCCTTTCCATACCACCCAAGGTTGAGGTAAGGTTCTCTTTAATAAGTTGCAAATTTTAACCTTATTATCCTGTGACTGACTCCATTCTGGCTGCTATAAGACAATACCATAAACTGAGTGATTTATAAACAAGAAGAATTTATTTCTCATAGTTCAGGCAGCTGGGAAGTTCAAGATCAAGGCATGCAGATTTGGTATCTGGTCAGGGTCTGCAGCCTCATGGACACCTATAATCTCACATGGGGGAAGGAGCAAAGGATCTCTGTGGGTATCTTTTATTAAGGATAGTAAGGAAGCCCTCATGACCTAATCACTCCTAATACCATCAGCTTGGGGGTTAGGATTTCATTACATGAATTGGGGGTGGAGGGGAAAACATTCAGTTCATTGCACTCTATGATTGCCTGTCCTATTCCTGCTACTTGAGGGTGGATATTTTGTCTTATTCATTGGTGTGTTATCAGCCCTAATAGAATATCTGGCTTTACTAGGTAATCAACAACAACAACAAAAAACTGTTAAAAGGAAGGAAAAAAATGTGAGTACCCTGTAAGAGCTGAAATGGAAAAAAGGTACTGTTTTTTCACCATGTACCAACAAAAGGAGGAGTGAATAGACTGAGCCGGAGAGTCAGGGAAAAGAACATGTCATGGCAAAGACCTTGCTTGACATTTACACTTTAAACATTGATGCTCCTGTCTTTTGAGTGCTAAACTCTATACATCACCTGATTAATGAGCATTTACAGCTATTATATAGCAAGCACTCAGTTCAATTAGTTGAATTGTGCAATTAATAGAATATTGTATGTTGTCATTATTCACTTAGAATTTCCTCTAAAATTTTCAACTCCTGTGTCTCGTGCTCTGATCACCATTTTCTTTATTTCTTTTCTTTTCTTTTCTTTTTTTTTTTTTTTTTTTTTTTTTTGATACAGAGCCTCAAGCTGTCTCCCTGGGTAGAGTGTCAAGGCATCATAGCTCATAGCAACCTCCAACTCCTGGGCTCACGAGAGTCTCCTGTCTCTGCATCCCAAGTAGCTAGGACCACAGGCGCCCGCCACAACACCTGGCTATTTTTTGGTTGCAGCCATCATTGTTGTTTGGTGGGCCCATGCTGGATTCGAACCCGCCACCTTAGGTGTATGTGGCTGGCGCCTTAGCCACTTGAGCCACAGGCACCGAGCCCATTTTCTTTATTTCCAACTCTCTTATTCTGTCTCTTGATTCCACTTTTCCAGGCAATCTATCACTTTTCTTCTCTCTTCAGCCCTTTCACCTTTTAGCCTAAACTATGAACAGCCTCTCAGCCCTCTCTGTCTTTATCCTTCTACCTCAACTACATAATAAAATTACATTCCCATTAACAGGTTTCTCTGTACCTACATCAGATTGTCAAGAGTTGCTAGAGAAAAGTCACAAAAATGTTTTGGAGTGTTGCCCCTACAAAAGAAAAGTAAATTGTTCCATTTGGGGATTTTTTTTTAAGTTTCAATTTTATTATGTCATACCCAGCAGGAGTGACTTGATTTTAGCTTGGTCTTATCTGCTGGGACCTAGTATATGAGCTCAGCCTAAAATGATGGCCTCTCATAATTTTGTTTAACGGTTTGTGTGTGAGAGATTTTCACTTAGGTGAGAATGTGACTAACAAATAGGGCTTTAGTGGGTGGCGTCTGTGGCTCTAAGGAGTAGGGTAACGGCCCCACATGCTAGAGGTGGCGGAGTCAAACCTAGCCCTGTCCAAAAAAGAAATAGCGTTTTAGTGCTATATTTAGTTATCATAGTTTTGGGGGTTTAGTCTCAGTATGTCCTTCATAGGTTACAGATTTTATATTTTTTGAGTTTTTGTCTTTGTCATTTTAGTCAAAGAAAGACTATTCGATATTTTATGAAGAGCTATATATAAACATCTAAAACTTTTGAGAGAATACACACCAGGAAGACTACTATTATGATTATCAGGAACATAATAGCGAAAATTTGGAGTGTGTGAGTCATTACAAAAGTTTTGAGATACACAAAAATCAAGAAACATAAAATCCACATGAATAGAAACAAATGAAACCCTCCCAGCAACACCAATAAGCTAAGCAAGTTGAAATATGGCAGAGGTGATTCAGAAAGGACACTGTCTACTCTTTCTTAAAAGAGAAATGATGGACCCTAACACAGTCTGTCTCAAAACTTTCATAGCAGGGTCTTAGGAACCCTCTTAGGCAGGCTCTCCATGAACTATAACAAAAATCAAATCTGTCAAAGAATGGCCCAGATAAAGAGTCTACTTATTTTAACCAAGGAACATGTTTGCATCCTATAACTGAATGTCTATAATAGCCAATGTATTTATCTATGTATAATGAGAAGTGTCAGTAACTACTATGTTTTGCCATATATAATGTGCTTCCATGTATCCACATTTTGGACCAGACTTTCAGGAAAAAAGCTTTCATTTCAATTTTTTGTTTTTTTTTTGAGACAGAGCCTCAAGCTATCCCCCTGGGTAGAGTGCCATGGCATCACAGCTCATAGCAACCTCCAACTCCTGGGCTCAAGCGAATCTCCTGCCTCCACCTCCCAAGTAGCTGGGACCACAGGCACCTGCCACAACGCCCGGCCATTTTTTGGTTGCAGCCATCATTGTTGTTAGGCAGGCCCGGGCTGGGGATTCGAACTTGCCACCTTAGGTGTACGTGGCTGGTGCCTCTACTGATTGAGCCACAGGCACCGAGCCCATTTCAATTTTTAATGTAAAGTTTTATTTGTTTATATTTAGGTATACTTGTTTTTGTATTATAAAGGAATTTTAGCATTTATTTTTAACATATTATAGTATAAGAAATTTTATGTAACAATAATTACAAAACACAAGAACAAATAAAGGTGCAAGAAATTTATGTACCCATAACAAATTTACAATATTTACACATCCTAGAAGGCCAAGAACTCTTCATCACTCTCAATATAAGAAGTATCATCTTCTTCAATTTCTACTTTACTGGTATCTTTTGAATAGTCACTCTCCTTATCCTGGTAAATTTTATCATCCTCAGTTCTATCCATAACATTGCTGATGCCACTTTCTTTTTTTTTGCAGTTTGTTGCCAGGGCTGGGTTTCAAACCACCACCTCCGGCATATGGGGTTGGCACCCTACTCCTTTAGGACACAGGCGCTGCCCTGATGCCACACTTTTAAATTAATTTTTTACTAAAAGAAAGGATTTATTTACCATGTACATGGGGAGAAATCAGAGGATGATAACCCAATTTTTCAATACAGTTCAAATATCTTTATACTCATCTTTGAGGGCAGGGAACTAAGGAGCATAGGGTGACAAACAGTTGTTAGGGAAGTCAAATGGATGGGGAGAAAAACTTGACTTGTAGATTGACTTGAGAGACAGATATTTATGACCCAAAATTTGGACTAGGTCTATTTACATTCCTCACCCTATTCCTGCAATATTCTGAGACAGCAGGAAGGGGAAAGGGGAGTTAATTATCTCCTTTGATCCTCTGATCAAGTCAGTCCAGTTTATGCAGATAGAGGGAAGTCCTCCTCTATTGTTTCATGACCTTGAATGGCCTTCACTTCAAAATATTCTTTATACCAGGCAGCCATATTTTGGGGTGAAATTTCCTTAGCCCCATCATTCCCTTGCCTGAAACTTCCCTAGAAGTTTTGTACATTAAAAGGTGAGAGATCAGAAGAGGGAAACAAAAACATAGATTAGAATGAGAATGAATAAGCAGAAAAGAACATATCTAAGCACATTTCTCCATACCTCATTAAACCAGTCTCCAAGTTTTAGAAATAAGTCTTTGTTTTTTTTGTTTTTTTTTTTTTGAGACAGAGTCTCACTCTCTCACCCTAAGTAGACTGTCATGGTATCATAGCTCATATCAACCTCAAACTTTTGGACTTGAGCAATCTTTTTGCCTCAGTCTCCTGAGTAGGTGGAAATACAAGTGTACACCACTATGCCCAGCTAGTTTTCTATTTTTAGTAAAGACGAGATCTTGCTCTTGCTTGGGCTGGTCTCAAATTTATGAGCTCAAACAATCCTCTCACCTCTACTTCCCAGAGTGCTAGGATTATAGGTTTGAACCTCCGTGCCAGGCCAGAAATAAGTCTTCATTAATCTGACGGATAATATTTAAGAAGCATAGATAATAGTCTATATTAGCACTGAGTGGCAAACATTTTCACCGATAATCACATAACCTCTTCCCTTTGGGGCTATAGGGGCATCCAAGACCCAGTAGTTTTCAAATACAACAAAGGCCAGGCTGCTGCTAATTTCTAGCTGACGTGTTTCCAACGCTTGCATGGTGATATTCAACTCTTGTTCTATTATCATTGAGAGGTTCAAAACTGATTCAATCTCATGAGTTCAAAATGCTAGGCAAAGAGTCCTGAGCACCAAACAGAACTTAAAATTGTGATATAGAAGTGGATTTTTATATTACATCTAGTACATGTGCCTGGTGCCACTTCATGAATAAAAGTCAAAATTTGTAATGTGGCTGGCATTTAAAGTGGTATGTCTGGTAACAGAGAATGTCAGTTAATCAAATCTATAACACCCTGACTATCTAAAAGAGAACCTCTTGTACACCTTGTCACCACACAAGACAAAAAGACCAGTGTAATTTATGGATAGGATCAGGTTGGAACCTGGGACCTCCCAGTCTGGAGTTTGCTGTGCCTCTTGTTCCTCATTGGCACTTCCATATCTCCAGCGTCCATGTGTCCCTGCCAATCTGTGGAAAGAAAACAGATCACAAAAGGCCTTTGGTCCAGTTCTGGCAGTTATAGGTCTTGGTGTTGTCACTTAACCAAGTCAGTCCAGATTTTTTGCTCTGTCCACATATAATCTTTAGTGTCTAGCAACTTAACAAGAGGAGCAGGTGAGCTACCCAAAGTTGCACAGGCCTGCCTTACGAGTCATTCAAAACATCTGATGATTTGAATATCACGGACATGATGAGGGTTAGCGTCACCATCGTCTAAAAGGTACAAGAGTACCAACTGAGGAAGAAACCATAGGGTTTCACTACAATATTGCACTAGTCGGTCACCCAGAAAAGATCCAACATCATCCCCGTTTTCAATGCAAAGGGAAATTTTTCTTTCTAGTGACTTTACTTGAGGAAAAAGTTCTTGAGCTTCCACAGAGGTTTTTTTTGTGTGTCCAGTAGAGTCACCAATAGGAGAAGCAGTATGTTTCTTCACTGGTTGTGGATGCCACACCTTGTCATACATCCACCTTCTGAACTGGTTCCACCAGGCACTCACATTGGCAGAAACAAAATGAGTTCAGGTTCCTTTGCGTGGTCCAGATGTTGGCATAATCAGCGGTTAGAGTGAGTAGTTAGTGTGCCCAAGGCTTAAAAGACTGGTGCAAAGGGCTTCCAGGTCTGTGTGTGACCTGCTGGAAAAACAATAAGGGTTAGTGAGAGCAAGACATAATTTAAAAGAAGAGCCATAGTGGAAGATGAAAGGGAGAATGGGATAAGCTAAAATGATCTCCGCTCAGTTGTCATGTGCAATTTTCAAAGGCAAGGCTTAAAAGAAGTGTTTAAAAAGGACCATGTTGGCGGGGGGACAGGTTTCAAAAGACAAAAAGGAATTTATAGATGAAAAATTAGGTCTCTTGATCTGCAATCTTGAGGAACAGCTGTTGACTTCTTGAAGTTACCTGCTTCAAGGGCCTGTGAACTGGCCCTGAACATCCTTACTTTAAGGTAACCAGCAGGGATCATACTCCAGTTGTCTCAGTGTAACTTGGTGTGGTTCAAAGAAATCCAGGAGTATTTTTACTTTCTTTTTATGGCATCATAGGTGATTAACAGTACTTCATAAGAACCTTACCAGTAGAGTGATAGCACTTGTCTTCTTAAAAAAACTTTGATGCATACACAATCTCTCAGTCAAAAAGGATGACAAGGCCTGACAGTTGGCAGAAGCCATGCTCCTTTCACCAGTGGATGACATGCCTCTGTCTGCATTAAACAGACCAGACCCACCAAACAACAGTCTGAAGCCACATTTTTTAAATGATTTCAAGTCACTTCTTTCTTGACTCTGCTCCATGATCTTAGGATCCAATCACAAACCTGGTCAATAGATGCTTTCGTGATTCTGCTTGTAGGTGTTAAATCATTACCAGTAGACTGTATCCACAATGTCCAATCTCTCTTTACTAGGGCTTGTTTATTGACAGATCAAGAAGTTGCAGTTGGCTTGTTAGCCCAACACATATCACAGCAAGCTGAGTTTTCAAGTCCACTCTCATTACCATATTCTAGGGTATTTGCCTACTGATAACATTATTTCTTTCTACAGTTACCTTTATAATGCATAAGCATAAGTAAAAGAATTAAAAACATTTATATAGATACAGAATTAACACATGTATAATGTATATCTCCTTATTTTCTCCTCAAAAATTTGGGTTGAAAGTGTACATTATACATAGCAAAATATAGTATATAGGCTATTCTCTGCTTAGCCACTAAATAATCTAGACCAATTCTGTTATCTAACACAGCTTTATTAAAAGAATGTAAAGAAGTTTGTTGTGCAACAATAGCCTTTGTACTTGAGTCTGTTATAGAGCCTATTATTATAAGGGACAATTTTTAATCAATGTCTTATTTATGCAAAGATGATAATTTCTGCCAAACTTAAGCAGTACCAAATCTCCAGGCTGGCAGTGATGTCTCAGAGCATCCACTGGGAACCACAACCTGCTAGAGGCAAACTCCTGAATAGCGCTTGCCAGCCCCATGGATCATGGTCCCTAGCTCTTTGGTGAGTAGGCTGTTGGGGTTCATTAGTCTAGAGATGGAGCACATAAAGGGTCTCCCATATACAATTTCAAAAATGCTTGAGTCTGCTTCTAGGGGCCACTTTTCTCTAAGTAGAGCAATTGGCAATGCCTTATCCTACATCAGATTAGTCTCTTGGCAAATCTTAGATACAGCCTTTGTGATCTCCAGGTTATGTGTAAATTCCAAGTTGTACCAAGGGCTCAGGAAACATCCTCTGTAATCTGAACCACAAAAACCATACCACTGTCAAGCTGGATGGAAACTAGTATTCCAAAACTAGAAATAATCTCTTTTATTAAGGCATTAACCACTTTAGAAGCTTTTTCTGTATGGCATGGAAAGGTCTTAACCCAGCCCAAGAAGCTATCCACAAAAACAAGTAAATACTTTAAATTTTCTTCTACCCTGTCATCATAGTAAAATCAATTTGCCAAGCCCTCTGTTGGCCTTTCACCCCTGGCCTGGATTCTTTGTTCTTGAGGGAGAGGGCCATTTGGGGGGTTATTATGAGTAAATAGGAGACATTTTTCTATAACTTTCTGAGTAGCTTTTTTCATATATGGGTCAGCAATATATCTCTACATTCATTATAGGATGGCATCCCTACCATAATGAATAGAGGCATTAATATGCTTGACAACATCATTCATAATGTATTTGGGTACCAGAACCCTTCCTATCTCATTGTATATCTACCTATCCTGAGTCCTATGGTCAGGGTTGAACCTCCAATCAATTCCTCTTTCTGGGTCCTCCAAGTATACAGGAGGTTCAGGGCCATGCTTTATGGCAGACAGCAAGGGTATCATTAAGGCTTGGGGGCCTTTTCCCTTGCTGCCTTTTTTGCAGCTAGATCTGCCTGATGACTGTCCCTTGCCACTAGGCTGTCTGTCTACCGATAACCAGAGCAATGCACTATAGCTACTTCCTTGGGAGATAAAATGCTGCCTAGCAAGACTAGGATTTCTTTTTTTTTTTTTTTTTTTTGAGACGGAGCCTCAAGCTATCCCCCTGGGTAGAGTGCCATGGCGTCGCAGCTCATAGCAACCTCCAACTCCTGGGCTCAAGCGAGTCTCTTGCCTCAGCCTCCCAAGTAGCTGGGACCACAGGCACCCGCCACAACGCCCGGCCATTTTTTGGTTGCAGCCATCATTTTTGTTCAGCGGGCCCGGGCTGGGGATTCGAACCCGCCACCTTAGGTGTACGTGGCTGGCGCCTTAGCCGATTGAGCCACAGGCACCGAGCCAAGACTAGGATTTCTTTATCACAGTTTTTTTATTACTGGAGGCTAGAAGTTTCCTTTCTTTCCAAATGGCCCCATGAACATGAACAACAGAAAAAGCACACCTGGAGTCAGTGTAAATGGTGACTTGTGAACCTCTACCTAGTTGGAATGTCCTGACAGGGACTATGAGTTCTGCCTTCTATGCCAAGGTTCCGGGGAGGGAGTGCTTCAGCTTCTAATGTCTGCACACCCAGCTCTTCATTGTCCCTGATCCAGAAAACTGTTTCCATCATTAAACATCTCAAGGTCTGGGTTTTCTAGGTGTGTGTCAGTCAGATCTGTCTGGGTAAAGTAAACTTATTCAATTATTTGTAAACAGTCATACACAGGTTCAGATAGTATTTGAGGAAGGTAAGATGATAGGATTTAAAGTAGAGACCACTCTTAGTGTTTTATTCAGATTATCCAAAAGGTTGGCTTGGTATCTGCCAAGCCTCCCAGAGGTCAGCCAGTATCCTCCTTTCTGTTCCAGTAAGGGGTGCACACAGTGGGGGCGGGGGGGGCGGTGCACAGTGGTAAGCTAGCCTTATGTAAACTTCTCTGCCTCTTGAAGCAGGTCACAGGTGGCAAGAACAATCCAAAGGCAGGAAGGCTAACCCTTTATGACAATGTCCGATTGCTTTGAGAAATAAGCAATGGGTCTCTTAATATTTCCTAGGTCCTGAGTTGGCAGCCCTAGACTTATTTCCTGCCTCTCATGCACGAACAGATCAAAAGGTTTTCTTATATCTGGGAGCCCCAATACTGAGATAGTCAACTGTTTTTCCTCGATACTTAAAAAAAAAAAAGACCTTTTGACAGTCCCAGTCCAGTCTGAGCATTCATTATCTCCTCCCTTTAGGGCATCATATAGAGCCTCAGCAATAAGCCCCAAGTGAGGAACCCAGATGTGACAGAAACCAGCCAGGGAGCCTCACAGCTGCCGCCAAGTGGTAGGTCTAGCTACTCTTTGCAAGGGCCAGGAGATTTCTTTATTTGGAGGAAAGTTCAAACCCAAGATATTTAACTAAAACCTGTGAAATCTGAACATTTTTCTTGAATACCTTGTACCCTCACTCAGCCAGGAGATTTAGAGTTAGTATAGTGTACCGGTTAGATTCATCCTTTGTGGCTCTAGCAACTAATATGTCATTGACATATTGCAGGAAAGTCCCATTGTTTAATTGGTAGTCTCAGAGGTCTTTAGCAAGAATTTCCCCAAAGATGGTAGGGAGTTTCTAAAGCCTTGAGGAAGAACTGTCCAAAAGTATTGTTGTTTTACTCTCATATCTGGGTCCTTCCATTCAAAAGCAAACAGTTTCAGTGACTCTGGGCTCAGAGGGATGCAGAAGAAAGCATCCTTAAAATCCAAAACTGTAAACGAGTAGAGTACACTAGTCAGGGTCATGAACAGTGTAAAAGGGTTGGGGACCACTGAGTGGATGTCTTCTACAATTTGATTAATGGTTCTCAGGTTCTGAACAGATCTATATTCCTTAGTCCCAGGCTTCTGGACTGGCAGAATGGATGTGTTACATGGGGATGGGCAAGGTCTAACAACTCCAAATGGAAGGGAGGCAGACAACAAAAGTTAGATTCCCCCATAGCCCTTATTCTCTCAGTGGGTATTGTTTCAAACATGGCAGTGCCACTCCCACCCACACCTTAACTTGCCCTGAGGTGCTAATTTTATCCCTTCCTGATCTCTCATCCTTCCTTGTGTCCAGACCTACCTCTCAGCATATCTTTTCAGGCACCAGAGCAGGTTCAGGGGATTCTGACTATAGCAAGGCAGCCTACAAGGCACAGGTCTGTTTGTGAGACACCCTGATATTCAATTGTCCTGGGCTAAAGGTAACTTTATTATTCAGATCGGTTAAAAAAATCACATTCTAGGCTCGGCGCCTGTGGCTCAATCAGCTAAGGTGCCAGCCACATACACCTAAGGTGGCGGGTTCGAATCCCCAGCCCGGACCCACCAAACAACAATGATGGCTGCAGCCAAAAAATGGCCGGGCGTTGTGGCGGGCGCCTGTGGTCCCAGCTACTTGGGAGGCGGAGGCAAGAGACTAGCTTGAACCCAGGAGTTGGAG
>CAUYQV010144575.1:0-14324 GCA_963574575.1 Galagoides demidoff | reverse complement strand
TCCCTGGTCCTTTTGACTCTGATTCCCAAGATGAATTTTTTTTCTATTAAATTTATCCATATTGTTGGCATGGATGTGGAGAAAAGGGAACACTTCTACACTGCTGGTGGGAATGCAAATTAATTCATTCCTTTTGGAGAGACATCTGGAGAACACTTAGAAAACTAAAAATAGAACTGCCATTTGATCCTGCAATTCTTTTATTAGGTATATATCCAGAAGACCAAAAATCGAATTACAACAAAGATATTTGTATCAGAATGTTAATTGCAGCCCAATTCATAATTGCCAGGTCATGGAAGAAGCCCAAGTGCCCATCAACCCACAAATGGATCAATAAATTGTGGTATATGTACACCATGGAATATTATGCAGCCCTAAAGAAGGATGGAGACTTTACCTCCTTCATGTTTATATGGATGGAACTGGAAAATGTTCTTCTTATCAAAGTATCACAAGAATGGAAGAAGCAGTATCCAATGTACACAGCCCTACTTTGAAACTAATTCATAGCTTTTATAGGAATGTCATAAACTAATTATAGCCTTAGATTATGGGAAGGGGGTGGGAGGGGGAGGTGAGGAGGGTAGATGGGGGAGGGAGGGTGATTGGTAGGGTCATCTCTATGGTTTATCTCACAAGTGTACAAGTGAATCTTTCTAAAAGCAGAGTATGAACGTTTTAACTCAATAACTAAGAAAATGACATGAAGGTTATGTTAACCAGTGTGATGAGAGTATTTCAAAGTGTATTTGAAAACAGCATACTATACCTCATGATTGCATTAATGTACACAGTTATGCTATAAGAAATAAAAAAAATGGAAATGTTGAACATATCAAGTACTGAAATAACATCAACTATACAAAATTCCCCTCCCAAAAAAGTCTAGAACAAGATGCCTTCACATCAGATTTCTGCCAAACCTTTAAAGAGGAGCTAGTACCTGTGTTATTTAACCTTTTCCAAAATATAGGGGAAAAAGGCATACTTCCCAATACATTGTATGAAGCAAATATCACCCTGATCCTCAAACCAGGAAAAGATCCAACAAGAAAAGAAAATTATAGACCAATATCTTTAATGAATATAGATGCAAAAATATTCAATATGATCCTAGCAAACAGAATCCAGCTACACATCAAACAAATTATACACCATGACCAAGTGGGTTTTATCTCAAGGTCTCAAGGTTGGTTCAATATACATAAATTTATAAATATAATACATCACATAAACAAAATAAAATACAAAGGCCACATGATTCTCTCAATTGATGCAGAAAAAGCTTTTGATAATATCCAGCGTCCTTTCACGATCAGAACACTTAAGAAAATTGGTATAGAAGGGACATTTCTTAAACCAATAGAAGCCAACTATAGCAAACCCACAGCCATTATCATATTGAATTGAGTAAAATTGAAAACATTTCCACTCAGAGCAGGAGCCAGGCAAGGTTGCCCATTGTCCCCACTGCTCTTTAACATTGTAATGGGAGTCTTAGCCATCACAATTAGGCAAGAGAAGATCAAGGGTATCCAATAGAGTCAGAGGAGATCAAACTTTCACTCTTCACAGATATGATTATATACCTGGACAATCCAAGGGAACTCAACTACAAAACTCTTAGAAGTAATCAAGGAATACAGTAGTGTCTCAAGATACAAAATTAATACTCACAAATCGGTAGCTTTTGTATATACCAGCAATAGTTAAGCTGAAAAAACAGTCAAGGACTATTCCTTTTACAGTAGTGCCAAGATGAAATATCTGGGAATTTACCTAACAAAGGACATGAAAGATCTCTATAAAGAGAATGATGAAACTCTGAGAAAAGAAATATCTGAAGATGTTAACAAATCAAAAAATATACCATGCTCATGCTCACTGTTAAAATGTCCATATTACCCAAAGAATATACAAATTTAATACACTCCCTATTAAAGCACCTCTGTCATACTTTAAAGATCTGGGAAAAAATGGTACTTCATTTTATATGGAAACAGAAAAAAACCTTGAATAGCCAAGACATTACTCCGAAATAAAAACAAATCCAGAAACATCATGCTACCCAGACTTCAGACTATACTATAAATCTATAGTGATCAAAACAGCATGGTATTGGCACAAAAAAGGAGAAGTAGATGTATGGAACCGAATAGAGAACCAAGAGATGAACCCAGACACTTATCATCATTTGATCTTTGATAAGCCCATCAAAAATATAAATTGGGGGAAAGATTCCCTGTTTAACAAAAGGTGCTGGGTGAACTGGCTGGCAACTTGTAGAAGACTGAAACTGAACGCACACCTTTCACAATTAACAAAAATTGACTCTCACTGGATAAAAGATTAAAACTTAAGACATGAAACTATAAAGATTCTTGGAAAGAATGCAGGAGAAACACTTGAAGAAATTGTCTTGGAAGAATACTTCATGAGGAGGACACCCCCATGCCATTGAAGCAACACCAAAAATAAGCTTCTGCACAGCCAAGAACACAGTAAGTCAAGCAAGCAGACAGCCTTCAGAATGGGAGAGAAAATTTGCAGGTAATTCTTCTGACAAAAGTTTAATAACCAGAATCTACAGTGAACTCAAACTTATTAATAAGAAAAGAACAAGTAATCCCATTTCATTGTGCGCTAGGGACTTGAACAGAAGCTTCTTTGAAGAAGATAGGCACATGGCCTACAGACACATGAAAAAATGCTCATCTTTTATCATCAGAGAAATGCAAATCAAAACTACTTTGAGGTATCATCTAACTCCAGTAAGAGTAGCCCACATAACAAAATCCCAAAACTACAGATGTTGGCATGGATGTGGAGAAAAAGGAACAATTCTGCACTGCTGATGGGAATACAATCTAATATGTTCCTTTTGGAAAGAAGTTTGGAGAACACTCAGGGATCTAAAAGTAGACCTGCTGTTTGCTCCTATAATTCCTCTACTAGGTATATATCCAAATGACCAAAAATCACTTTACAACAAAGATATCTGTACTACACTGTTCATTGCAGGTCAATTCATAATAGCCAAGTCACAGAAGAAGCCCAAGTGCCCATCAACCCATGAATGGATTAATAAATTGTGGTATATATATACCATGGAATAGTATGCAGCCTTTAAAAAGATGGAGACTTTATGTCTTTTATGTTTACATGGATGGATCTGGAACATACCCTACTTAGTAAAGTATTTCAAGAATGAAAGAAAAGGTATCCAATGTACTAAGTACTATTATGAAACCAATTTATAATTACTGACTTTTTCATGTGGAATATCAATCACAACTATAGCCCAGGATGAAAGAGGGAAGAGGAGAAGAATGGGAGGGGATGGGGGAGGTTTGATGGAGAGAGGATAAATGATGGGACTACATCTATGATGCATAGGATGCAAGGATACCTGTCAATTCTACTTATAGAGTATAAATGTCTTAAGACAATAATTAAGTAAATGAGGTGAAGGATATATTAATGAGTTCGATATAAACATTCCAAATTTTATATAAAATCAGCACATTGAACTGCATAAATGCATTAATTTATGAATGATCTATGTGCTTATGACTTACAGAAAAATTAAAAATAAATAAATAAATAAAAACCAACTATAGTCCACCTGTTATTAGATTCTGGCCTTGACCACTGGGCAAGTTTGAGTTTTTGATATTTGCCTACAATTTGGACTGAATCTTCAGTTCTTTTCTGGCTGCAAATATGCAGAAGAATTTTCCATAAACCTCTTAAGAAAGGATAGCCAGGAAGATACCAGGGCACCTGGTAGTATAGCTTTCCAGGAATACTAGTCCCTATCTACAGAATATATGGCAACAGAGACATTAGAAATCTGTCTGTGGTTCTAGGACTAATCACAGAAGAAATTGCAAAAATCCTTAGAGATCAACAAAGTTCCCTCAATTCACTGGCTCATGTGGTCCATAAGACAGCACTAGATTTTCTGTTGGCTAAACAAGGAGAAGTCTGCAGAATATTAAACACTATCTACCTCAGGAGAAGTTGAAACATGAATAGAAAAAAATTCCCCCAAATCTGTGTGGCTACAATGGGGTTTTACCATTGACTCCACACCTGATCATTTTTCAGGTTTATTCACTTGGATTCCCAAGAACTTTGACTCAGTCCTACAGGGAGGGACCTTTAAAGCTAGGATTCTCACTCCTTATCCTAGGGCTTATTTTCTATAGGCTTTAAATGTTCTTATGTAAACCTCAGGTCTAAACCCAGCACCTTAGTTGATGGGTACTTGGGCTTCTTCCATGACTTGGCAATAATGAATTGAGCTCCAATGAACAATCTGGTGCAAATATCTTCATTGCCAAATGATTTTTGGTCCTTTGGATATACACCTAGAAGAGGAATTGCAGGATCAAATGGCAGAAAATGATAAAAGATTTTTTTAATGAAAATCAAAAATAAATAAAAATTTATTGCAATAGGATAAAATTTGTATAGAGGAATAAAAATGGAAATACATATTCAGATTGAAAAGGAATGATGTGATCAGTTTGATGGAAGTATTTCAGATTGCATGTGAAAACCCCACACTGTACCCCAGAAGTGTATTAATGTACATAGTTATCATTCAATAAAAAAATAAAAAAAAAAAAAGAAAAAGAATGATGTAAAACTTATAGCAATTAAGGATGTCCTTGTTCTTGCATTTTAAAAATGGATAATGTAAGTATCAAGTCACCCTGGTGTTTAGATGTCACTGGATATATTTTAAGAAATAATGTAAAGTTTTGTCTTAAAAGCATGACACACTATATAGCATATCCCTACAACTACTTAAACATCTGATCAATAATTTCACATTCTTGTCTTTAAAAGTGCATAAGTTTTAATTACAAAGTATTTGAGCAAAAACTATAAAGGCCATAGATTTTTCCCAATCACTCTCTCTCCACCCATCCGCCCTTCTCCCCTCCCCTCCCCCACCCCTCCCCATATTCTTGGGCTAGAATTAGGTTGTAGCTTTCATTTGAGAACTATAAATTAGTTTCATAATAGGGCTGTGTACATTGGATACTTTTTCTTCCATTGGATCGATGGGCACTTGGGCTTCTTCCATGACCTGGCAATTATGAATTGGGCTGTAATAAACATTCTGATACAAATATCTTTATTGTAATGTGATTTTTAATTTTAAAAAGGTCACAAATTTAACCAAATCTTATAATCAATGTTTAATTCCTTTTATAAGATCCTACAAAAATGAAGATCCTTCCTCCTTTTGAATGCTTTCAGTGCCAAGAAGTTCTAATTGTCATAGTTTTTTCTATAAGAGAAGCTGAAGTATGATTGCCTCTCATCTCTGTCCACGGGAATAAGTTTGGTCCTCTGGGATCTCACAGACCAAGCCTCTTATTCCTCAACGTGAAAATCCTGGAGAAGTCTAAATGTAAACCAGCAAAGGCAGCACGACTACAGTTTTCTCATCTGTTAATGGTACATTACTCTTAAAAGTTTACGTAAGAATTAAATGAGAGCATGTGGTCCCTGACAAGTGTTCAATAAAGGACTGCAAATTCTTTCAACTGAAAAAAAAAAAAAAGACCCAGCACCTGTGAATACTCGCAGACATCTACAAAATAGCTTCTTTCTTTTCACTGGGTTCAACCCCAAGTATGCCGCTTGTTTGAAAGAAGCCAGAATTTTGCAGCCATCTGGGAGAAGTCACGTTCTTGTTTTTCTCCCCATTCTAAAGGCTCTCTTTTCTCTCCTTTAGTTGTCTCATACAAGGGTTTTGCCAAGACAGCAAAGTTGGGAATCCAAAGGTGGCAGAAGCTCTACCATGCCTAAGAATTCCAGAATTTGCTTTAGGCTTGTGGGGGTGAGGAGGCTATTAATGACCTGCTTCCGGTCCATGCCTAGATTCCTCTCCCACTGCTGGATAGTAAATCCTAGATGAAATACTTGCTGGAAGGCAGATCCAGCCTTCTGCTTAGATACTTCATAGCCATATACCTCTAGATGTCATAAAAGATAGTTCACCCCTTGGTTGCAGCCTTCTGGTGTAGGGTGCCATAAGAGGTCATCAATATACTGGAGCACTATACACCCTAATTCCTCAGCTAGAAATTTCTGGAGGTCATGAGTCAGCGCTTCTCTAAAAGTTGTGGGTGAGCTTTTGAACTCCTGTGGCAACCCAGTCCATGTGTACTGGATTGCAATTCCCATGTCTGGTCTCTCCCACTGGAAAGCAAACAGCCTCTGGCTTTCCAGAACCAAAGTCCAGGCAAGTGAACCACTTGACTTCTGCTGGCAGCAGACTCAGCAGAGTATATGGATAAGGCACAGTAGGATGCAGTGTTACAGTTACACCATTTACTGAGAAATTCTCATTTTAGGTTTTAATTTTTCCTGAGGTATCTATATAGACACAGAAGGTAACATTTAATACTGCACAAATTTTTCCAGTATAGCCAACAGGTGACCTTTATTGAGTCTTAAGACCTCAGAGAAAATATAACTACTGTATATAATTCTATACTCTTTGGCCAGACTCTCAGTCCCATTTAACAAATCAGTTTAGTAAACAGTTATGTCTCATTTTATGAGTTGACAGTACAAACAAGACTGGAATTTAATACGGGTGGGCCACAGTCTCTTTTTTTTCTCTTAAATCATTTCTCTCTCTCCAATTTCTTTTTCCACTAAAGACAAAATATAGTAGAACCAACTCAGTTGCCAAAATAAACCGTACCTTCAGTATGCTGGGTCTGATTATTTGCATAAAGTGCAACAAGAATAATTATTGGCCATCTAGGATCTTCTTTCCTTTAAAATTGACTTTGCTGGAACCTTTTTATAAGGAATCTCAGGTTAAGACTTGAAGGCCTGGCTCAGCGCCTGTGGCTCAAGCAGCTAAGGCACCAGCCACATACACCTAAGGTGGTGGGTTTGAATCAGCCTGGGCCTGCCAAACAACAATGATGGCTGCAACCAAAAAATAGCCCGGCATTGTGGTGGGTGCCTCTTGTCCCAGCTAGTTGGGAGGCTGAGGCAGAAGACTCGCTTGAGCCCAAGAGTTGGAGGTTGCTGTGAGCTGTGATGCCACAGCACTCTAACCAGGGGGATAGCTTGAGGTTCTGTCTCAAAAAAAAAAATACTTGAAGGCCTTTTATGAGCCCAGGTTTTATCTGTGCCATTAGATACCTGTATGCATTGGGCAAATTCCTCTTTTTGTGAGGTCCCCAAGTACATTTCAATTCCCAAACCTGTTAGAAAGTGACCTTCATTACTTACCACAGATTAGGAAATGTTACTGATGGGTGTCTGGCCAGTTTTTCCTAAGGGTTTTTTTATTGGCTTTATAAAGCCAAACTTAATTCCTTAATTCAGTCTGGACACTTCTGCAAATGCTATTCCAGCCAAAGTAAAATAACCAGTGCCTTCATCATGTCCTATAAAACAAAACAGATTCTTATTGAACTTACACAAATAACTGTATTGTCAGAAATTAAGAATACTTACAAATGGCTTTCAAATTCCAGAGAAATCAAGGAGAGAGAAAAAAAATACATGTTTCAAATTCTTCTCATAAGTACATACCTTGCTTGAAAAGCTACAAACAGCTCAAAAGACAGAAAATAGTTTTCTTGACTTCTGGAAAACAGAACATAGAAAGAATCAACAATATTTCTGACAGAAATCCATAACAAACTAGCCCAGTTCCACATAACTGATTTCTGTTCTGTTTGAAGTTAGGTTAGAAGTACTCATAGACATATTAACTTGCCAGTGAAAGTTCTAAAAGTCTGCTTTTAATCCACAGGTACTCAATTTCCAAAGACATTAGGAATTTGAATTTAAGAGAATTCACTAGCCTCTCTTAATATTTCTTTTCTTTTTTAGGACAAACTTTGGACTCAGTTACCAAAAAAACACTTTCTTTTTTTTTGAGATGAATTAAAATAATTACTGACAATATATGTTAGGACAGACCAATGTCTTATACATTAGGACAGACCAGTGCTTTATATAACAGACAAATGCTTTATAATATTGGAACATACATATAACCATAACCTATAAAAAATTCATCACCATTTCATATTTGATAATATTCCCTATACTTTTTTAATAAATCATATAAGTTTAATTTGTTTTCCTATGACTTTCAGTGGTCTTAATATTTAAAGAAGACCAAACTTTGAGGGGTGTTGTTGTTGTTGTTGACCTGGGCTGAGTTTGAATCCACCAGCCTTGGTGCATATGTCCAGCACCACAACTGCTGTGCTACAAGTGCTGAGCTCCAAATTTAGTGTTTTTATTTGGAAGGTTTGTCAAATATCAAATGCTTAAAACATTTGTTTAAACAAAATTAGAAGCCAAAAGATTTTAAAGGAAATACATAGTCAACTGGATCACATGTAAATTCCTTCACAAATTTACCTTTATGACCTTCATTTAATCTGCACAGACAATCTACAAACATTCTAAACTTTCTTTAACTTTTGTCCTAGCTTTTACTTTCTTATACAACCATTCTGTTTCAGGACAAAATTTATCACACAAGATTCTTTCCTTACACCATGCCATTTTCCTTTGTGTCTAATTTCTCTTACTCTCAAAAACCCACTTCCCACAAAACAGGATCACATTCCACTATTCACAGTTCACTTGGCCAAACTGATAATTAGAAGGTTTTAAAGGCATGAATCCTTGACAAAGACTCAGTTTTTCCAACAATTTAAACAACCAAATTATCACATTTTACAAATGAGAGACATTTTATGAGATATAACATTGATACAGGATTTTCCTATGCAAGGATAGACAGGGAACCCCCATTTTTCAGGCTCAGGTGATTTCAGATATCAGGCTCCCATCTCCAGGCATGAACATGTTGCAGGCCATACACTCTGAGTCCTAGCAAGGTCATGAACAAAGCAACCTGAAATGTTTTGGATGGCTCCACCCTGACTAAGGAGCACACACCCTAATACCCTACCTGGACAAAAACTGCAGCAAAGACCTAATAACCTTCTCTGCTACATTAATTCATTTGCTAGAACACTCATTCAGTTTGTAAAGGTATTTTTTCCATTTACCAAGTGTTGGCCAAAATATCTCTCAGGGCCAATTATTTATCCCTAGACAAAGGACTCATGCAGGAAACCTATGACCTGGGCCTCCTCCCCTCTTTCAGAGGCTGTTCACCTTGGAGACTTGCTGTGGATATGGATACAGCCCTGTCTGGCACAAGATTTACACTCTTTCTCCCAGATTTTCAAGGGCCATCCAGAGTTCACTAGACTTCCCAAACCACAACACTTTCCAAGGCATGGTCCCTCTGCCAATAGCTCTGGCACTGTACACTCCCTCTGCATCCCCCTCAGTCCAACAAAATACCATTTTATCACTGATCTGTGGCCCATTGGCTCAATTTTCAAATTCCTGAGACCAAGGAATCACTGAAGAAATTCCAGTGAAAAAACTACAACACAGTCATCCTTTCAAATGTCTTTTCATTTTCTCCCCAAGTCCCACATGGCCATGTGGCCACCAAAGACAGAAAGTAGAAAACCTGGAACTTCCAGTTTCTCTCAGAATAGCCAGGGGGGAAAGTTGTATCAAGAAATAAGGGGATACTCACACATTTGTTACACTCTGAAGAAGGCAGGGGCGTGTAGGAGGCACCTGTGAGAAATACCTTGGCAATAAGGGACTCAACATCATTGAACATCATTTAACATCATTGGTCTCTCATTGAAGAGCATGAGAGCATGTAAAAGCATGTGAAAAGAACACTGACATTATTGTATAGCAGTCTCCACACCTGTGGTGGATTACTTCTATAAATAACCTCAGGAGAAGCTGCTTGGGGATATATGAACTAGACTGACAGAGTGCTGCTGAGACTGCTGCTGAGATGCTCACTCCTACCAATATTGACTGTGACTTCTAAGGTGCGTTGACACCCAAGACCTGAATGAGACCTAGCCCAAGAAAGCTGGTGCAGCAGTCCGGGTCCAGACAGTTTCATGGGCCATAGCCAGAGACCAGAGCATCCTGGCTCCAAAGAGGCTCTGGGTCAGGCCAAAGACCCAGCATCCCCAACTCCAACAAGTGGCACAACAGATGAGACCCAACAAGTGGCAATGAAGATGGGATGATGGACACACACCAAAAAAGTAAAGAATAAGATAGGAAAAGAAGCTTTAACTGCTTCCCCTGTATCTTTGCCCATTGTAAGCAGGAAGCAGTTTTGGAGATGAAAGATGCCCCTAATCCCTTATTGGCAGTTAAGAGTTCTGTTTGAAAGGGAAAGATAGAGGTAGATTAAGGGGGCTCCTGAAGAAACAACAGGGGAAGTGAAGTCTTGTAAGAATGGCAATTAGGAAGAAAAACAGAAATCTAAGACTCGTGAGTAAAATAAGCAGTAAGAAAGAAAGAGCGAGAGTAAGTGAGGCCTTTAGCAATTAATGATCATAGTTGACAGAGTGGCATTCAGTGTTGGGAACTTTGGTAGGAGTGTTGGAATTTGTGGGAATGAAAGAGAGACTGTAGGAGGTTTGTTGGGAATAAGAAGTTTAGTGTGGGAAGTTTGAGAATTTGGGGGAATGAAAGAGAGACTGTAGGATGTTTGTTGAGAATAAGAAGTTTAGTATGGGAAGTCTGAGATAAGAAATGTAAGAAGTATAAGAAATTTTGGAAGTTTTGAGATGAGAAGTATATGAAGTATAAGGAGTTTTGAGATGAGAGATTTAAGAGGCATAAGGAGTTTTGAGATGAGAAGTACATGAGGTACAGTGAGTTTGAGATGAGAAGTGTGAGGAGTTTTGAAGTAAAGAAGATAGGAAGTGTAAGAAGTTTGTGAGAAGTTGTGGGAAGTATAAAGCAAAGGAACAAGACCCTTTGCTCATCTGTTACAATTTATATAGCAAAAGGAGACACTCTGCACCACAAGGAAAGTGAGACCTTTTGTTCACCAGTTAACACAATTTACAATAAATGAGATGCAGAAAGTATAAGAGATTTGAGACATAAGAAGTTTGAGATAAGAAGTAAAAAGTGTGTGGTTGTGTGCAGGGGTTAGAGTTCCCATTGGTATGTATGTTGGAAATTGTAAAGAGTGTGGGAGAATGAAGGCTAGAGGCAGAAAGCAAAAGGCAATGAAAGAAGTAAGATCTTCAGAAGAAAGAAAAAAGGAGAGATAGAAATAAGAATCATGACAATTTCTGTTAGAACGGTTGTATAATCACTTAATGAATACACAAAAAGGGGGAATTGTAGGAGGCACCTGTGAGGAATACCTTGGCAATAAGGGACTTTTTTTATTAAATCATAGTTGTGTACATCAATACTATCATGGGGTACAGTGTGTTATTTCCATATACAATTTGAAATACTTTCATCCAATTGGCTAACATAGTCTTCGTGTCATTCTCATAGTTGTTGTGTTAAGACGTTTATATTCCACATTTAGAAAGATTCACATGTACCCTTACAGGATAAATCATAGGCATGATCCCAGCAATCACTCTCCCTCCACCCATCCTCCTCCCTCCCCTTTCCTCCCTCTCCCCTTTCCCCCTATTCTTGGGCTAAAATTGGGTTATAGCTTTCCTATAATAGCTAAAAATTAGTTTGATAATAGGGTTGAGTACATTGGATACTTTCTCTTCCATTCTTGAGATACTTTGCTAAGAAGAATATTTTCCAGCTCCATCTATGTAAACATTAAGGAGGAAAAGTCTCCATTATTCTTTAGGGCTGCATAGTATTCCATGGTGTACATATACCACAATTTAATGAACCCACTATCTCCGGCATATAGTGCTGGCACCCTACCCTTTTGAGCCACATGTGCCACCTTCAATTGCCTATTTGAATTCATTAATAAACAGGGAGTTAAAAATACATTTGAAAATGAAATATGAACACTCATACGTACTTACTCCTGATTGAATTTTAAAAATTCTAATTTGCATTGCAAATTACTTAAGAGTGTATAATAAAAATATAAATCTTATAGAAAAAACCCAAATACTTACAAGAACAATCATGACATTGAATGTTTTTAAAACTAGAAATCAATTGAATTGCTCATTTTAAAACACTAGATAAAAATAACAGTAAAATAAATAGAATGGAATAAAGGAATCAAAAAATACATATAAACTTGTACAAATCAATTTTAAAAAGATAAACAACCCAATAGGAAAATAAGCAAAGGCATGGAAGAGCAAAACTTACAAGTAATACTGAACATCCAGTAAATATTGGAAAATGCCTTTAATTGCACTAGGATCTGGAAAACAGAAATTACTGTCATGAGGCACCTGATTGGATAAAATGGAAAAGGCATCAAATATTGGAGAAGACATGGAAGTGTGATTAGAGCACACATTGGGACCATCACTGGAGAGCCGTCGGGCAGAGTCCAGCTGGATGAGAAAGCACCTGCTCCGTACCTGACAGTTCCACTTCCGCGAACATATCCCCAAAACGACTCCCCCAGGACACTCACTGCAAAATGTATACATAATATAATCTCATAAATATGAAATTTTGCAAGAATACATGAAGAAATGAAACATACCTACCGTAAAAGTATATGTAAAAAACCCAATAAAATAAAATGGAATAATTTTAAAAAAGAAAGAATTACAAAAGAATTCCAAAAAGAAGTTGCTCAGGGAGAAAGGAAATTTGAAAAATGAAATTGGGGATTGGAACCAAGTGGATTTCAAATGTATTGGTATACTTGTGTGTGTGTGTGCACATGTGTGTGCATAGAGAAACCTGCAAATATGATATACACATATGCGCATGTATATGCATAAAGAGGTTCTCCCCTAGAGAACCAAGAAATAGTGCTCTTTGACACCACCACCTCTTCCCGTAGTAAATATGATATACACATACGCATATGTATATGCATATTTGATCAATTTACATTAAGGTAGTAATGTATACGGCCTCTGAACCAAATCACTAAAACTCAGACTGTGTGTTTATATCTTGTCTATACCTAGCTAAAAACCAAGCCTTACAGAACAAAGATACTTTATAGCCTAGGCATCTTTGAATTACCGTACATGTGTCAGCAGGTCCTATCTCAGCCCAGAAAATATAGCTCGGACCAAAACTCAACTGTTTACATAATTACAGCCCTTTCTGCCTTTCTCTCAATTCTCAGTTCTGCCTCATTCTCTTTTGTTGATGGGTTGATAGCAAATAATAAGCTAATTAATTCTACCATCACATATAATTTATACCTCCACCCTACCTTCCACCTGAATTATTAAATACTATTAAAATTGTATTTTGTCAATGGTAATTATGGGTTCATCCCTTTCAAAATTATTTAGGCTCTGATTCACTGTCTTAGTGTCAAAATTTGGGCACAGTAAGTGCTCAATAAATACTGGTTTGAACTTTGAATTATCTCCTCTGATACCTGCTTATACTCTATCATAAATACAAAACAGTAAACTTCTTAAGGGCAGAGACATTACCTTCTGCCTACCCTCTTTATATTATGTGCTACTATATATTAAAAATTTGCTTCATGTTATTTGAATGATTATTCAAGTAAAAGGATGTTTTTGCTTTTTTTTTTCTTTACCAAGCAAAGCTCTATGCCTGTCAACTTTCAGAGAGTTTCAATGTTTGAAACCAGTTCCTTTTTAGGTAGCTTGTTTGTGCTCTTAGAATTAATAAGCCTATTAATAAAAAAGCTAATTTTTTAGCTTTGCAAGATCAAGTTAGTGGCATTAACAGTAAGTGTTAGAGTAAGCTGTATAAAACAATTCATTTGAATTCTTTCCTAGAAAATTTCTCAATTTCCAGACAAGGCAGAGAACTTGAAAATTTCTTTCCTATCACACACCAAAAAGCTTACACATTTTTTTTTCTATGTATCCACAAGTAAGAGACAATTAGAGAGCAGGTCATGAAAACAGAAGCCATAGTAATGGAAGGTAAGAGAATGTGTCATCCCCAAATGTACCACTTTTGACATAAGGATTATGTTGAGCTGGAGGCAATAGAGAAAAAAACAGATACAGCAAAGCTCTCTGTCTTCCCACTATTTCCCTAAAAGCAAGGCATGAACTTACAAAGGTGTCTTTCTCCCTCCTCTGCCCGGGGAGGGCAGAATTTAACCACAGAGAAGACTCTGAGCCTCATACCAGAGGAATCTGCCTAACAGACTTCACTTACTGGACCTGGTCTTCCAGTCCCTTGTATATTTACTTTCCCACAATTTGCTGCCATAGAAACTCTAAGTTCTTTTTCTTTGTCTTGTCACTTCTCTCCAAAATTTATTGTTGTTTGTTAAG
>CAUYQV010144573.1:0-14538 GCA_963574575.1 Galagoides demidoff | reverse complement strand
TGCTAGGATTACAGGAATGAGTCAAGCGCCCAGAGAGGTAGGGGTTATTTGGATGTTCATAGAGCAATTCTGTCAACTTTTGCGTAGGTGTGAAATATTTCCATTCAAAAGCTGAGTGTATGGCAAGGCTTGGTGGCTCACACATGTAATCCTAGCACTCTGGGAAGCTGAAGCTGGTGGATTGTTTGCCAGGAGACCAGCCTGAACAAAAGCAAGACCCCTACTCTACTAAAAATAAAAAAAAACTGAGGCAAGAGGATTGCTTGAGCCCAAAGATTGGAGGTTGCTATGAGCTATGATGCCACAGCACACTACCCAGGGTGACAGCTTGAGACTGTCTCAAAAACAAACAAACAAACAAACAACAACAACAACAAAACTGAGTGTAAAATAAGCTATCATTGCCAGCTATTCAGGGAAGTATATAAGTATGTAAATGGTTCTAGCTGTTGGTCCTGAGGTCCTTGCTCAAGCCATTGACCCTGATACTTTTCATAAAGTTTTCTTTGACTTCTGTCAGAGGAAAACTTTGCATAATGCTTTTTATCTGCTAAAGCAGTGGTTCTCAACCTTCCTAATGCTGCAACCCTTTAATATAGTTCCTGTGGGTCTTGACCCACAGGTTGAGAACTACTGTGCTAAAGGGAGGTCGAAAGACAAGTAGGATCAGAAGACTATAGATTATCCCTTGTATCAACCGTAGGACACAGGTGCTCATTATGATGTCCCTAGCTGAAGATCAAAAAAATTCTGCCCTTGCCTTCTTCCTAGTTTTCAAGGGGATACCCATGTAAATGTATAGATTCCTGACTGACCTTATTTATTTATTTATTTATTTATTTTGCAGTTTTGGCCAGGGCTAGGCTTAAACCCAGCATCCCTGGTATATGGGGCTGGTGCCCTACTCCTTGAGCCACAGGCGCTGCCCATGACCTCCCTATTTTAAGTGGCAGGTACCCCTGCAACTCCAACTCACATCTCTCTGCCCTAGCCACAGTTCCTTTTTTAGCAGTATCACCTTTTAACAAACAATGTAATTTGCTTTTAAAGTGCTTATTGCCTCTATTCCCTACTAGAGTGTTAATGTTAACAAACTGCAAGTGGGGTGGTTTTCTGTTGTTCACTGCACAGAAAGCCATTTACTGAGTTAAAGAAGATTGTAGAGGAAGAAAGGATATATTGCAGAGGATGTTGTCAACAGGGAGGAGGAGTGGGCTGCCTCAGTAGTTTTTCTGGAGATGAAATGAATAATGCATGAAGGGAGTGAACACCATTTGGGGCAGGGTGCAGGGTGCACAAGTGCAGTGAGAAATCATGCTAGTACAAAAAAAAAAAAGAAATCACGCTAGTACATACATTGCATGATCAAAAATGGTGGATAAGTCCTTCCAAGGGAGGAGGCTTTAGTAGTATAATGAGCTAGTGGTTAATATTGGCCATTGGTTCAGCCTTGTGTGCAGGTGGGATGCGAGGAATAAGCTGCTTTGGGGGTCCTGGGGTACAGTCTGTGGTGGGCTGTCTTGCCTTTTCCAGACAAACAGGTGATATAAGGCTCTATGGTTATTTTGTGGCTACAAGAAAGTTTTGCCATTTCTGGGAAAGAAACTCAAAAGTAATACATCAGTGCAACAGAAAGTTACAAAGTTTTGGTTAGCACAGCTAGTCTGTCAAGCTTGCTTTCTATTGTTTTTCCTGCCTACTTTGAAACTGAAGTTGAGATAAAACTCAGTCTATGCTATCACCAATTCAAGGCCAGTTAGAATAGCCAGCTCTAGCCACAATGTCAACATTCAAAACTCATTTGAAAACATAAGATAACTATAATTTCTTTCTTCTTTATGGAGCCTGTTATACTAACACCATGAATTTAAGGATTCGATTCGGGGACTGTTTTGTTTCATCAAATATCAAGTACCAAGAGCAGTGCCTGGTGATCAATAAGTATTTGAACAAACAGGATCTTGTGAAAGTTCTCCATCTCTTTAGTATTTCATGCATTTCTTAAATCAAATTAATTTTATAACAGTCATGTTGCTACCAGAATTTCTTTCTTCAGTAGGTCTTTGGTCTTGGGGATTTGAAGAATGAACCCAGAGTCCAAAGATCAGTAAGAGAGGATTATTATACAGAAAAGAAAAAGCACCAGAGCTTCTGGCAGAGGGAAAGGCCCAAGTCAGAAAATCTCCTCTTTGCCTGGGTCCTTTGTCTAGGAGTATATGTAGTTTACATGAGTCCTTTGTAGTTATATTTGGCCAGAACTTGGTTAACAAAATGAATGGATACAGTCCCTTCCTAGGGGCAAAGTGAATGAGCCATTCCCTTCATGAAATTGCCCAGGCCTAGGAAATGGGGGAACCCTGTATCACAGTCATTCTCAGCTTCAGAAGTTGTGTGTGTGCTGCACAAGGAAGCCTCACACCAGTCGTACTGTATTTGAAATAAAGGGAAAGAAGAGGTGGTTGGAGCAGCAGCGTGGGCTGTGCCTCGGTCTCCCTCAACTTCCTAGGGATCCACAGGCTTGCCACGCTTGCCCCTCTTCACGCACTTGGTTCTCCAGCCCTTGTCTGCCTGTGACCAGTGACACCAACATCCCTGGGGCAGCTAGGAGAAGGTGAGGCAGGTCCTCCCAGGTGGCCTGGCGTGGCCTGAGCTGGGGTGCCACCTGCCCTGTGTCAATTCTCCCTGAGTAGAAACTAACTGCTGTTAGGGAAAAAGGATGAATACTTTATCTGACTGCTTCCTACTGAATTGGCAGATGATAGAAGGAGGCAGTTAGGGTTTTTCTGGAGGGAGAGCGATACAGGGCTGTGCAATAGGATCAGGTTTTGGCTTGGAACCATCTTTACTATTTGTGGCTTGATGATGTCATTTCAGGAAGACACAAATCTGATTAGCATATTAAAAGGCAAGGATAGACCAGTGAGAGGAGGGGGTTAATTATAGTGTCAGTGGTGTCAGGTTGGAAATAACAAGTCAGTGATCAATAGAAAACTATATTAATACTTTTCTTGCTGGTTTCTAAATAATAACTTCAAATTTTCTTTAGGCTCACAAGCATAGGTAGACTATGGTTGATTCTTTTTATGGTCTGCTTCTATAGAAGATGGTGGGTTTCAGGATTTTACTCGTGAATGATGTATCCAGGAATCTATTCCCATAACTTGAACAGCTGTAGAAGAAGACAAGCCAACAGGAAAGGGACCCTCTCATCTTGGGGTCAGGGAAGGTGAATTGGAGGGAAGAGTTTTAACCATAACTAGATCTCCAGGACAGCTAAGGAGAACAATGGAAAGTAACTTAGTCTAAGGCAGATGAGTTTTGAGTTAGCTTTTGTAACTGTTCTTTGATTTTATCATTCATTTTTTCTATCTTCCTAGAGGATTGGGTCTCCAAGAACAGTGTAGGTGATATTTTATGTCTAGGGCTTTAGATATTCCCTGTGTAACAGCTGCTTTCAAGGTAGGCCCATTATCACTTTGTAAACTGTAAGGGAGTCCAAACCTAGGGATAATCTCACATACTAAAGCCTTTACAAGTTCCTGGACCTTTCCTGTCCTGTAAGGGAATACTTTAACTCAATTAGTAAAAGTATCTACGAATATCAGCAAATATTGTATACTATTGTATACTATGTACTTTAGGGAGATGAGTAAAATCTATTTGTTAATCTTCACTGGATATTTACTTTGTTTTTATAATTTCTGTCATTCTAGGTACTGTATTATGGGTATTAACCCATTTTTAGCTTCTGATTTTAGAGGATATTGTTTTTGATTGGGATAGACAGTAGGATTTTTTTTATTTCCTTGCTTATTTTTTATTTCTATTTCTTTGCTCTTTTTGTTGTTGTTGTTGAGGCAGAGTCCCACCCTATGCCCTGAGCAGAGTGCAATGGCATCATAGCTCACTGCAACCTCAGACTCAGGCTGTGGGCATCCCACTACCTCAGCCTCTGGAAGTCGCTGGGATTACAGGTGCTTGCTGCAGTGCCCAGCTGGGTTTTTCCATTTTTTTTAGGAGTTGGGGTCTCACTCTCGCTCAAGCAAGTCTCAAAGTCCTGAGCTCAAGCAATTCTCCCTCCTCAGACTCCCACAGTGTTGGGATTACAGGCACGAACCACTTTAGTCAGTGATGGTAGCTTTTTTTAACCTAATTTGAACCAGTTGAGCACATCTTACTCTTCTCACCTATCCCTCAGTAGCCCATACTTCTGGGTTAATTTCTGTCTCTAATAAGGGAAGGCATAGTATAGGTTCCTGTCCCATATTCATATAAATGGTTTTTCCTGCTTTAGTCTGTCTCTCCCCCAAAGAACAGGATTTTTAAGCATGATTAGGAAGGTGTGAGAGAATAGCCAGTCAACCCAATTGCAGCTTAAATGCTGAGAAAAAAATTTGGTAACCAGCTTTCCGATTACGCCCTGTATAGTTACAGATTGGGGGAACAGAAAGACCCTGACTCCTTAGAAGGCTAGAGTTCCTAGGGTTAGAGAGGAGCACAGAAAAGGTTATTCCACTGTCCAGAAGAAATTCTGCGTCCTGGTCCTCCAATGTGAGGCAGACCTGGGGCTCTTGAGGGGTGATGACACAAGCTAGAGCCATGAGAAACTGCCCCGGGCGCCCTCAGTCCAGTTGGAGGAGAGGGGAGGCGCTAAAGTGGTCATTGTCCCAGGAGCCCTTCACCTCTAGGGACAGGCTGCCCTCCAGTGGTCACCCTTGCATTCTGGACAGGCGGTGCTGCCAGGGACAATCTCTCTTGAAGTGGCCAGTCTTATCACATTGGCAGCACTTGTTCTTAGCTGCTCTGGCTTCCCTCTGCCCCAAATGGTGCTTGTTTGTCAGAGTGCTATTACTATAGCTGTCATTCTTTTTAAAAATCCCTTTCTTTGTTCTCCTCTTCCTTCCAATATGGATTATTTTTATAATCACTGTGGTGATATTAAGAAAGTTCTTTAGCCACACTGTACCCCAGAAGTGCATTAATGTACATAATTACCATTCAATAAAATAAAAAAAGAAAGGTCTTTAGGTTATGATCAGGGCCTAGAGCCAATTTCTGGAGTTTTTTTCTAATGTCTCAGCCACTTGAATGATAAATTTATCTTTTAAAATATTTTAGCCTTCTAAGGAGTCAGGTGACAAATGGGTGTGTTTTCTCATCACCTCCCTAAGCCACTCAAGAAAGGCTGAGGGACTTTCATTTTGCTCCTGGTAAATAGTAGATAACTTAGAATAATTTATAGGCTTTTTCTTGGATTGATGTAAACCTTTCAGGATACGGGTTAGAAAATGTTTATGCCACCAGTCACCTTGTTTCTCAGGGTCCCATTTGGGATTCTCAAAGGGAACTGCTTGTCTTCCCATGGGATATCCGTCCCTTTCCTCAGAGGAGAGACTGCTATCAGTATTGGATATGAATCACAAATCACCCCACTTTCTAGCCTCATCTAAGACTTCATTTTTTTCATTCAAAGTTAAAGTTTGACTTAGTAGTAGCTTTATATCTCTCCAAGAGAGCACAAAGCATTGTCCTATCCCTTGGAGAACATCTTTGTACCTATCTTGGTCATCAGAAAATTTTCCTAAATCAACCTTGATTTGTTTTAAATCTACCAGAAAAAATGGAGTGAATACTCACACATTTCTCCTTTCACCACCTGCATCTCAACCAAGGGACACAAAGAAGAATACAGTTGCTTTCTGGGGGGTCCCAATAGGACCAGAAGAAACTCTTGTGATAGACTCCTTCTTGGGGTTTTCTAAGGGCACAAAGGAAGGTGCAGGAGAAGTTGATGGCGAGTTTGAACTAGGTAGTGACGATATCTCTCTCAGGAATCCCTGGTCATTTGGAGAAGTTACTACTTTCAGGAGAGCTGGATCTATCTGACAGGTTTTGCACAGCTTAGGTTTGTCTCTGAGAAAAAAAGAAAGCTTGTACATAAGGTACTTCAAACCACTTCCCTTCTTGTTTACAAAAAAGACCTAACTGAAAAATGGTATCATAATTTAGAGTATCCTCTGATGGCCACTGCTCACCATTGGATACTGAAGCCAGGCCTGGGTGCAGAAGAAAAGCATACATTCTTTTTTTTTAGCTTCCGGGGATCAAACATGTCCCAGGGTTTCAGAACAAAGCCCAGTAGGGTGTTCTGGCAGTATAGGTTGAAAAATCAGGTATCCGGGAGCATAGTGGTCCCAATGGCTGAAAGTTCTCTTGATGAGAGAACATATTACCAGGTGTTCTCTTAGAGAGAGAACATTACCCAGCTGTAGGAAAGAATAAATGTCCAGCAATCTTAATCAGTTGCACCCTCTGTGTTCCTGGGTTGTCAAAGCATCCTCTGACCAACCCAAGAAACTTTTCAGCCAAACAAAAGGAAGCATCCTTCCAATGCTTGGGGAAGAATCCCTGAGGAGAGTGGCCACCCCAGCCCCTGCACTTGTCTGGATTTAGCCACTCTTACCAGTGTAGTGCTTTATACCTGTGGGCTCTCCTGTGCTTATTACTTGCCAGCAGTACAGCCTGAGAAATCAGGTATCCAGGAGCCTGGTCCCACCTGATGCAAGTTCTGCCCCGTTCTGCACCTGCCAGTATATACCTGTTAATGAATGTGGAGATGAGCCTCACCCTGAAGAAAATGGCTGCACGGTGCAAAAACGTGTAACTCTTTATAATTTTCACAAGCTTTTTTAAAAATTCCCAGTAACAAGAGAAATAGGCTTTTTATTATGAGCAGGTCTTAAATGCTTTTTCCATCCTCCTTTCTTTCCCCAAAGTTAGCAAAGCAACAATAATTAAATTCAGCAAAAAAAAATCAATGTTGAGAGACATTTTAAAATTTCTGCATTAGAATTAGTTACAGCCAGTCTTAGAGAAACCTGGAATGACCCTCCCATTTACACTAATAGACCAGAAAAAAATCAAATACTCAGCGTCATTTTCCTTGCCTTTCTTCATTTTTTTTTCCTTTAAAGCAGTGGTTCTCAACTTGTGGGTTGTGACCCACAGGAACTGCATTAAAGGTTGCCTTGGCAACCTTAGGAAGGTTGAGAACCACTGCCTCAAAGACTGAACTGTAGCCTAGGGTTTAGGGCCATTCTTGCCTCAGGGGATTGCCCTGGGCTTCCCCTCATAGGCTCCTGGTCTACCAGAGAAGCCAAGTAGGGGAGTCATTTTGCCCTTGGGAGCTTTCTTCTAGGCCTCTGTTAACATGGTTCAGCGATTGTGGCAGGTGCCTGTAGTCCCAGCTACTTGGGAGGCTGACGCAAGAGAATTGCTTAAGCCCAAGAGTTTGAGATTGCTGTGAGCTGTGACACCACAGCACTCTATCCAGGGTGACAACTTGAGACTCTGTCTCAAAAATAAATAAATAAAAATAAAAAAAATATGGTTCAGCTTTTTTTCCTCAAACACACAAAACAAGCCAATTGAATTTAATTTTGCAGTGAAAGGCAATGAAAAGGACCTTGCAACCCACTTACAACATCTGAAAAATACCAGATAGAGTGAGTACCAAATTTAAATATATAAAACAATCCTACACAAACATTAAAACAAAGCATGCAAACTGCAAGGAGAGAGAAAGCACGAGGGGTCTGTAGAGATAAGTAGAATTTTGGTACCAAAAAAGACATGAGCAGATAGTAAAAGTGATGCCATAGAGGGAGCCACGGAGCCAGAGGCGGCAGTAAGTGTCAAGGCCAGCAGCTCCTGCCTTCCTGCTCATCCCACCACTAGGTGGCATCTTTGGGCTGGGGCCAAAGATTTCTTGCCCCAAATCAAGCAAGGGATAGCACTTTTCTCCATATGGATTTTCTCTATTTGTCATTACATATTTATCCAACATTTTAATTTTCACAATTTAAATATTTAGCTAGTTTTATTATCATTGGCACTTATGCTCCTACCACCGAAAAGAAAAAGTATAGCCTTGTCAATAACCTCCATCTATTCATGTAGTCCCCCAATTGATTGCTCTGCCTCCTGTCAAGTGAGGTTAATATTATCCTAAATCCTAGGTTTATCAGTTTTAGATTTTTTTTTTGAGACAGAGCCTCCAGCTGTCCCCCTGGGTAGAGTTCCGTGGCATCACAGTTCACAGCAACCTTCAACTCCTGGGCTCAAGTGAGTCTCCCCCTCAGCCTCCCACGTAGCTGGGACCACAGGCACCTGCCACAACGCTCAGCTATTTTTTGGTTGCAGCCGTCATTGTTGTTTGGCGAGCCCAGGCTGGATTTGAACCCGCCACCTTAGGTGTATGTGGCTGGTGCCTTAGCCACTGAGCCACAGGCCCCGAGCCCAGTTTTAGATTTTTTAAAATTTTATTGCAACTACACAAAATCCTAAATAGTCCATGCTCTTTATATAAGTAGCTTTTAATTTTATAAAAGTATGTTATACTTTATATAATCTTTTGGGATTATGGTTTCCCCCCACCTTTTTTTTAAGACAGAGTCTCAAGTTGTTGCTCTGGGTAGAGTGTCAGGGCATCATAGCTCAGAGCAACCTCAAACTCTTGGGCTCAAGTGATCCTCTTGCATCAGTGTTTCTGTTTTTAGTAGAGACGGGATCTTGCTTTTTGCTCAGGCTGGTCTCGAACTCGTGAATTCAAGCAATCACTCTCCTTGGCTTCCCAAAGTGTTAGCATTACAGGCACGAGCCACTGGCATCTGCTTAATATGTGGTATTCTGCATAGCAGCAGAACATAGACTGAGACACCAATCCACTAAGAAAGTAAAAACGAACTCGGGCTATAACTATCTGCCCTGCCATTCATCAGGTTGGGAGGACAGACAGATAAAACCAGAAGAAAAATTCATAGGAAACATTTCTCCCAAGGACATGTTACAGTGATAATGCCATAAAGAACATGTACTTTAATTGATTACTGTTTTCTTAGTCACTGAGAAACTTTGTCTTCTACAGTCATAATCTTTTTTTTTTTGAGACAGAGTCTCACTATGTCACCCTCTGTAGAGTTCTGCAATGTCACAGCTCACAGCAACCTCAAACTCTTGGGGTTAAGCAATTCTCTTGGTCTTAGCCTCCCAAGTAGCTGGGACTATGGGTATCTACCACAATACCCGGCTATTTTTTTTTTTGATGTTGCACTTGTCATTGTTGTTTAGCTGGCCAGGGCCAGGTTTGAACCTGCCATCCTTGGTGTATATGGCCAGTGCTGAAACCACTGTGCTACAGGCACTGAGCCTCTACAGTCATAATCTATCAGAAACATTGCTGTTTGAAATGATAGTAGTAACAGTGAAACATGTGATTTTTTTTTTAAGGCAGTGTCTCACTCTGTCACTCTGGGTAGAGTGCTGTGGCGTCAGCATAGTTCACAGTAATCTCAAACCCTTGGGCTCAAACAATCCTCATCTCAGTCTCCCAAGTAGCTGGCACTATAGGCATCGCCACAATGCCCAGCTAGTTTTTCTATGTTAGTAGAGACAAGGTCTCACTCTTGTTCAGGTTGGTCTCAAACTCCTGAGCTCAGGCAATCCACCTGCCTTGTCCTCTCAGAGTGCTAGGATTACAGGTGTGAGCCACCTTGCCCAGTCAAAACACCTGATTCTTACAGGAGATTTTTGAGTCACTTAGCCAGGGGTATCTGGACACACACACACACACACACACACACACACACATCTTAATTGTTCCCAAGGAATCAGAACTTCACATTCTAGACCTGACGTGGACACACACATCTTAATTGTTCCCAAGGAATCAGAACTTCACATTCTAGACCTGATGTTGACCCTTTACATACAGGCCTACTTTGCTCTAAACTTACTAAAAGACTGCTTCATTTAAATTTCATCTAGACTCTACCATTCCTCAGAATCCTATAAGAACTCTTTCTATTCCTTTGTTTAATCAGCTGCCCCATGGTTCCCCTGGTGTGAGTCTCTCTGATTGGTGGATCTGCTGGACTAAAAATTAGTCCCTAATGGTCTCAGGCAGATTGGACTACAACACTTCTCACATTGCAGACTGTTAAACTGAGGTCCAGAAGGGATGGGGCTGGACTGAGAGCCCCCAGCAAGTAATTTCCCACCTGAGGATTGAGAAAGGCTTTCAGCAGGCACAGAACCTTCTACCTTTGTCAAGAGGATTCTCTGGGAATAGGAGATATTTGAACTTGGTTTTGAAGGATGAATAGACATTCTCAGGTGAAGGGCAAACCAACTTCTTCCCCTTCTGCTACAGTGACATTTCCCAGAAGGCAGGAGCATCTCCAAAATTTCCATTTGGAGGTGATAAGGGGCAGCAAACTGGTTAAAGGGCAGGATCAGATTCTTACATTAAAGCCACATTTAAAAAATAAGGACACTATCACTATATAGATTTTACTTTATGAGGAAATAAAAATAAAAGTTTCCTAAAGATTGTTTTATTGGCATGCTGCATCAGTGAGATAGATGGGAGATAAGGTATGGGAGCGCTCAAACCTCACAGCCAAGTCGGAGCAACAGAACAAACTGACTTTTCCTTTTTCCATCCCGCGGTATATCCTAGGAGGACTCACACAACCCTAGTTTCTCCTCCTTCTTCCCTTGTGGTATGTTCTAGGAGAGGCTTGTAATCAGCCTGACTTCTCTCTTTCCATCCGGTATCTGCCAGAAGGTAACAGCCACCGGCGCCTCTGCGTCTAGGAGGCCCCTCAGCCTCTCAGAAGGCTATTTATTCCACAGATCCGGAGACTACAGATCCAAAGACCCCTCCCCCAGCAAGCCGGCGCAGAGAAACGTCCCCACCCCCGCTGCCCGCCGCCAGTGGGACAGCTTTGCACCGCTGTTCTTCTGTGAGTTTAGAGGAGTCCTCATCTTTAGTATGGAGGAGGAACAGACACTCCTCCAACATGGTGTACCCCATAGCGAAATGCGACCTGCGCGGGGCCATGTTCCCGGCCTGACTACGCGCTAACGAACACCCAACGCCCCCAAACGCCGACTCCGTAACTCCATGTTGACTCTTGGCTGAAGGCAGCTTCCACGGTGGTTTTGCGCACGCGCAGATCCCTTTTTTTCTGTGAGAAGCCCAAACCCGGTAAAGGGGCGGGGCTAGGGGTAGTGACCGGAAGCGGCTGCAGTTCTCAGCGGCGGTCTGATACTTGTCTGCAGGATTCGAGGTTCTTTGCCGGAGGGATGTGGAGGTGATGTGTGGTTTGGTGGGTGAATGCTGGGGGATTCTGTTTGGTCAGTGATGGAGTTGTTTGACTAACTTGAGTTGGACGATTTGCTCATTATTTTGCAGGCTTTTCTTTTTCTAATATCAACGTTAAGATCAAAAAGTTCACTCAAAAACCCACTGGGTTTAGTGTATTAAGTGTTCCTAAGAGTGTTAACTTATATTAATTTGTCTTTTACTAAGGAGTTATTCAAAAGCAGATTTTGTGTTTCCAAAAGTTTATCTTTTTAATGGATTTCTAAACCTTAGTTTTTGGTGTCAGAAAAAATATCCATGTGACGCTCATTCCTTGAAATATGAGATTTATGGCCTAGTCCATGATGAATTTTTAGGTATGTTCCATATAACAACTTGAAAATAATATATCATTATTAGTTTTCAGTGTGTCATACAAAATCTGTCCTTTTTTGTCTGCTTCTTCTATTACTGAGAGAGGAGAGAAAAATTCTCTGCTGTGATAGTAATTTGTCCATTTCTCCTTGCTGTGATCCGTCGTAAGTTAATTTTTGTATAAAGTGTGAGACTTACGACTTGGCACCATAGCACAGTGGTTACAGCACCAGCCATATACACCGAGGGTGGCGGGTTCGAACCCCGCCTGGGCCACCTAAACAATAATAACAACGGGGAGGGGAGGGCGGAGGGCACACCTACTGTGCATTTTACAAGAGTACATGTTAAATTTACTAAGTGTAGAGTATAAATGTCTGAACACAATAACTAAGAAAATGCCATGAAGGCTATGTTAACCAGTTTGATGAAAATATTTCAAATGGTATAAAAACCCAGCACTTTGTACCCCATGATTGCATTAATGTACACAGCTATGATTTTTTTTAAAAGTCAGAACAATAAAAAAACAACAACAATGACAACTGCAACAAAAAAATAGCTGGGCGTTGTGGCAGGCACCTGTGGGAGGCTGAGGCAAGAGAATCACTTAAGCCCAAGAGTTTGAGGTTCCTATGAGCTGTGATGCCACAGAACTCTACTGGGGGTGACATAGTGAGAGGCTGTCTCAAAAAAAAAAAGTGTGAGACTTAGGTCAAGATGCATTAATTTGCTTATGGATATCTGATTATTCTAGCACCATTTGTTGAAAAATTGTACATCTTCCATTGACTTGCTTTTCAACTTTCTCAAAAATAAATTGGCCATACTTGTGTGGGGTTCTTTCTGGGTTCTCCATTCAGTTCTATTGATCTGTCTAACCCTCTGGGAGTAATAGCATGCTGTCTTGATTACTGTAGCAATGTAAGTCTTGAAATCAGATAGAGTGATTCCTCCCACTTTATTCTTTTTCAAAATCTTTCAAGCTTTTCTGGTTCCTTTACCTTCCCCATATACATTTTAGAAAATCTGACCTCTATCTACAAAGCATTTTAATAGAAATTGCATTAAACCTGTATATTGTGTAATCCTGGATACTCGGGAGACTGAGGCAAGAGAATCACTTAAGCCCAAGAGTTGCAGGTTGCTGTGAGCTGTGACACCATAGCACTCTACCAAGGGTGACATAATGAGATGGCCTCAAAAAAAAAAAAAAACTGCGTGGCACCTGTGGCCCAAAGGAGTAGGGCGCCGGCCCCATGTACTGGAGGTGGCGGGTTCAAACACCCTGCCAGAAATTGCAAAAAAACCCAAACTGTATGTTGATGTGTGACGAATTTATGTCTTAGCTATGTCATGTCTTCCAATCCATGTTCATGGTATGTCTCTCCATTATTTAAATCTCTTTTTATTTCCTTCACTATACACTGTAATTTTCATCATACAAATTCTGTACATGTTTAGTTAAGTTTATACCTAAGTATTTAATTTTCTTGGAGTGGTTGTAACTGGTATTGCCTTTTAAATTTTAACCTCTCCATGTTTGCTGCTTGTATATGGGAATACAATTGAGTTTTGTTTGTTGATCTTGTATCCTACAATCTTGTTGAACTCAATTATTAGTTTTACAGCTTTTTTTGTAGACTTGTTGGGTTTTCTGCATGAACAATCATTTTATATCCAAATAGTTTTATTCCTTTATTTCCAGTCTCTCTGCATGTTCTTTTCTTGCTTTATTATGCTTTTTAGAACTTCCAGTACTATGCTGAATAAGAGTGGTGAGAGTAGACATCCTTGCCTTGTTTCTGTCTTAGAGGGAAAATATTTAGGCTCTTATCATTAAGTATGTTAACTGCAGAGTTTTTATTTGATGCTTTTTATCAGGTTGAGGAAATTCCACTGTACTCCCAATTTCCTGGGAGTTTTTATCATGAATTAGTGTTGAATTCTGTCAATACTATACAAATTTATATGATCTGGAGATTTTTTCTTTTTAGCCTGTTAATATGGGGATTTACTGATTTTTGAATATTGAACCAACCTTACATTCCTGGTATAAACCCCACTTGGTTATGGTATATAATTCTTTGGATGTATCACAAGATTTTATTAGCTAATACTTTTTTTGAGGATTTTTGCATTAGGTTCATGGGAGATACTGGTCTATAGTTTTTTGTTTTTTTTTTTTTTTTTACTGTCTTTGGTTTTAGTATAAGAGTAACACTGGCTTCGTAGAATGAGTTGGGGACTGTTTTCTCAATGAGATTGTGTAGGATTAGTGCTGATTTTTCTTTAAATGTTTCATAGAATTTTACAGTGAAACCTTCTGGGCCTGGAAATTTCAATTTGGAAGATTTTGATTATGGCTTATGTAATAGTCATATAGCTATACAGATTATCTATTGCTAGAGGATTACCAATTTTCTTGATCTTTCCAAAAGAACAGCTTTTGGGGTTGATTTTTTTCTCTATTTTTTTTTTTTGCTTTCATTTTCATTGATTTCTGCTTTTTTTTTTCTTTTTTGTAGAGATAGTCTCACTTTATCACCCTTGGTAGAGTGCCGTGGCATCACACAGCTCACAGCAACCTCCAACTCCTGGGCTTAGGTGTTTCTCTTGCCTCAGCCTCCTGAGTAGCTGGGACTACAGGCACCCACCATAACGCCCGGCTATTTTTTGTTGCAGTTTGGCCGGGCTGTGTTTGAACCCGTCACCCTAGGTATATGGGGCCGGTGCCCCACCCACTGAACAATAGGCGCCACCCTGATTTCTGCTTTTATATTTATTGCTCCCTTTTGCTTACTTTGAGTTTATTTTGTTCTTTATCTAGTTTCTTAAGGTGGGAGCTTAGATTATTAATTTAAAACTTTTCTTCTTTTTTTTTTTTTTGAGACAGAGCCTCAAGCTATCCCCCTGGGTAGGGTGCCATGGCATCACAGCTCATAGCAACCTCCAACTCCTGGGCTCAAGCGAGTCTCCTGCCTCTGCCTCCCAAGTAGCTGGGACCACAGGCGCCC